>OMNM01027061.1:14055-28389 GCA_900302745.1 Parablennius parvicornis | reverse complement strand
TCCAAAGTAACAGAAGGGGGGCGGCTGCCTTTCTTAATTCCTCTTCAGCACCGGAGATGAGGAGGTTTCCCAAGAGTCTCATTTGCCAACACAGGGCAACCTTTAACATCAGAAACAAGCCTGCACTTCAGAGGAGGATCCTTAAACTTCTAGGTCGAGATCAGGGTTTCAAGTCTCTCACACAGGGAAGGACAGTCTCCTAAGCATCAAGTTAAAAAAACAAAAAACAAAGGTATTTGTAGAAGTGTTGATTACTCATGGGGTCCGGTAATGGTTTGTTTTATAGCTTGTTTGCCCACAAATCATCTGGGAGTCTTAAGTAGGAGTTGAGTGTGTGCCCGGGAGGAGTGAAGGCCTTCTTGCTCTCTCTGTGGGTCTCTCTCTTCCTCTTCCTCCCTCTCTCAGGGTTTCTTGTCGATAGTGTGAAAGAACCACTCTGTGAACTTCCTGAGCTGAGCTGCCGCCGTCTGACTCTCCTCCTGCAGACGCATGTTGTCCTGTCTCAGGTGTTGCACCTCCTCTTGCAACATCGCCTTATCCTCTTTCTCCTGAGAACACACACACACAAGCGCACACATACAATCAACGCTGGGGCAAAAATAAATGGATACAAAAGAAGCTGATAAAAGCCCCCCCCCCCCATTACAAGAACATCCGTCTTTTCGTCAGCGAGGTTTAAATAGGAGGCATTAACATGGCAAAGCAGTCTTTCCTTTTGTGCGGATGAAAGTGCATTTCCTCCCTTCATTTTAGACACATTAGTAGAGGTGGGGAAAATGCTGGGCCGGGACACAATAAGGAAAGAAAGCAGGATATTGAATTAAGTGGAGGAGTTTGTATTACACAGACCTCTGGGCCACCATTACTCAATGTCTGTTCTTCTGAGCAGTGTGACACGACACACACACCGACCCACACACACACACACTGTTTGTAAAAGGTGCAGACGTGACAGAAAGCTTGTTTGAGACTCAGGCAGTTTATGTGTGCTGTGCTCACCTTTCTGAGGTCCTGCTGCAGCTGTCTGAGGATCACCTCCAACTGGTTGACCTTCCCGGTCAGGGTGGACGGGGAGCTACTATTGAGGTTAAACCAGAAACAAAAAGTGTTGATAAGACTAAAGAAAACTTAAATCTCTTATTACATGCACACAACAAAACGTCAATAAAACCATGACACTTTAGCATTTTGGTTATGTATCGGAATTCAGATAGACTTAAGAATTATATTGAACAATATACAGTACTGGAGTCAGCAATTTTCAAACAGAGATCCTTTAATGATGCAGATTGATGCAATTGACTACCTGTTCCAAACTCTTTGAGTAGTTCGAGCTGCTCAGTTAACACTTAATGTACATATATCTGTAGTGTAGTGGTTAGAACTCTTGCCTTACGGTGACAATTTCCCTGGATCAAGTCAAGGCTTGTGGAGTCATCCTGAGCATACAGCATGTGTGTTTTCTCTGGCTTCCGCCCATGTTCCAAAAACATGCAATTTATGTTTATTGGTGAATGTGAGTGTGTGTGGCGGTCTCTTTCTGTGTTTGTCCTGTGATGCACTGACGACTGATCTCAAGATAACTGGATATAAAAGTTTTTTTTTTTTTTTTTAAACATCTGACTGAATAAGTTTGTGTGGAAACTTTTATTCAAAATCACACCAGGTTTTTTTTTTTTAATGTTTAAATGATCACTTTGATGACATTTTAAGGAAACCATTAAGTCTCATATTTCAACTTTGTTTACACTAAGCCTTCAATTTAAGGACATGTTCTTCAGTCTACTCACAAGGTTGTATTGAGTGTGGACATGTTGTTTGGTAAAAAATAATGTGCAAATGTATTTGTGTGCGGCCAACTTCAATCTTTACCGGTTTAACAGCAGATGTTTCACAAGTGTTAAGCAGCAAATAGAAATAAATAGAATGACATCTTTTCATCTTCTTTAAGAGCCATGTGCACTCAGGCCTTGCAAAAATTTGAGAGTGGATTTTTTGCTGGAAAAAAGGAACATATCAACTTGTGCACTTGTGTTTCTAACTGTGGCCCAAATCAACATTGACTGTGTGACAGCTCCCTTGTTTGAAGCGAAAACAAGTAAAAAACGTCATGTGGTTAGCTAAATTCATGTCGACATAATATACAATGACGTAATGTGTGCAAATGGAAAATGTCTCCCTTTGGAGAAACACAAGCAGACTCTCCTGTTGTTGCATGATAATAATGTTATGCTAATTGTGCCCATGTATTTAATAAATTAAGAGAAAAAAAATCATATTAAAAAGCTAAAAATTACAAACTCATCTTCAACTTTTTGTTTTGTTAAGACTCTTGAGTCCGACAAGCAGAGAACACAAACAATCCCAATCAGTTATGTGAAGTAAGCACCCTTAAAATAACAGAAAAAAACTCAATAACAATGCACCATTGATTTAAAGGGGTCACTGGCACAAATGTTTTTTTTTTGCCCCCATTATCACAATGTGCCACTAATGCACCTGGCTATAACTCATTCAGAAACAATGTGGTCCAATCCAGGTCCTGGGGGGCATCGCCCTACATGTTTCACGTGTCTCTCAACACCAACTCACCTGAATGTAATAAGTGGCCCATTATCAGGCTTTTTCACGAGTTTGACAATGAGACAGACATTGAAAACATGCAGGACAGTGGCCCTCGGGAGAGTTGGAGAGCGCAGTTTTAAGCCAGCCACCCTTTTACATACAAAGATAGGTGCCTAAAATCACAGTTAAGCTGGTCTGAACCCACTAAAGCGTCTTCCATGGCACATGGTGGAGCTTTGCAACGGTTGTAAAATGGAGCCAAGATGTCACTTGATGCAATCCTTTAATCACTAACCATCAAAATAAACTATACAGCACTATAGGCGGGGAAAAGGAGTGTAAACTTTCCTAAACCACATGAAGAGCATGTCAGGGCTGCTGATGTCATTTTGTACGTAACACTTTGACTCTGACTCAATGGATATTCCAGTCCTGCGAAGGGATTTTTTAAACACTATCAACAAGATTAAAAAAAGAGTGAAAATTACTATGTTCAAAACATTGATCACAACCTTCGTTAAATTCTAGTCTAACAATCGGTCATCCTCTGGAGATAGAGACTATCGATTTTGTGAGACTTTCACACAAACCCCTTCATCATGTGGAGGAATTCAAAGATTGACAGGCCTGCTGTGCCGAGAAACCGTTGCTAAGCTCTGACTGGACAATCAGTGGGGCAGATTTAACCCACAGTCAATATTTGATTGCAACTGGAGCATTGGAGCTCGTGAATTTGTTGGTAAAGCCTACTCTGCTCCCAGCGCTGCTCCTTCCGCCTCCGCCACTCGTCTGGTCAGCTCTCTTGAGATCTGCAGAGCTTCGGCACGCTGCATGTCCGTCATGGTACAGAAAGACGCCACGCGCTGGTCTGGAGACAGAAGAGGTGACGGGATAGGTCATGACCTGCCTCTCATCACAACAGGAGATGTCTGTCCTTGTACTATGTTTACATGCAACAGAAAATAAAACAGAACAACACACTGACATGCATGCACACAGGTGAATTCATTCATGGTTTGTATGAATGAATGGCTGAAGTATAAATACTGCTACAAAGGCACCAATGGCGGCTTTCCGATTGTGAGGTAAAGGTGGTAAACTGAGCCTTTCAAGAATATAACAGATAAAGTTAGTCCTGTTGGTGACGCACCACCTCAGAGCTTCCTGTGACAGCTGTTTTGCTCATAATGGAGTGTATTACAAGGAGGTGTAAGACAGCAGTCACGCTTGTTTTACCATATCAGGCCCTTAAGCCTCATCAAAGCCCCACGGAAAACCAAAACTTGGCATGTTAGACTCTGGGACTGCTCTGTTTTAAAGCGTAATGCTCTTTTCTATACCAACTACTCTTTCGCGAACCCTTGGTCTGAGCATGAAGATAGGAGAATCTGCATATTCAATGGAAAGATTAAGGAAACCCTTCCATTAATTTAGCCCCAAATGAAAGCTAATCCACTCCAAGACAAAAGCTGGTCGTGCCCGGAGTCGGTTATTCAGACGAGGCAGGAAAGGGAGACCAGGCTCTCATTTACATATGAATGAACATTTCCCCCATATTCAATGGCTGCATCAGAAAGATTAAAGACTTTGAAAAACAGCAGAAAAAGAGTGCAGAAGAGCAGCTTGTCATTTTCCTGTGACCTTGTGTCCAGATTTAGTGGACAGACTGCTGAAAAATCAAAGCGAAAAACAGCTTACAGTGAGGAGAGATCACAGCAGTCTCTAAGTGTACATGTTAGCTCCCTGTTTATTTAGAACCAAAGAAAAAATAAATCAGCCCATTGGTGGTAAAGAGAACATTCAGTGATTGCACCAGAAGCCTTTTGTTGATGAAATTTACCAAAGATAGCTTTTAATTCCATCTGCTTCTACTTCTGAAAGTCAAGAGAGCACAATCTCATTTGAATGTTTATTCGTGTGTGTTTGTATGTGTGTGCTACTTCGAGTTAATCCAAACCGTCCGTTTGCATCATGAAAATGAGCAGTCTCTGAGGATGCACAGGGCTAAGGGTATGAATGCTATAAATGCTTTACATCTCAGCCAACCTCTTTCTATTCCTCCCCGTGGCTCCTAACAGAGCTGGTTAAACATACATGGCACTACGGCAGCCTGGAATCACATTCTGCTCGGCAACAGGGCACAAGTTTACCCAGCATTTTCTGGGCCAGGAGGGCTGCCGTGACAACTGCCTTGCTGCTGCCAGTCAGACTCTGCATCATCTGCACTGATTCAGCTATGGTTAAACGATAGGCTGCAGGCTATGTGGCAGGAAAATGTATCAAACAAGAAACTCTGTGGTGAATTCATTAATTATGACAAATGAATGGTCACATGCTACGTTGCCTGCTCACTTGTCCGGGGTCATATGGAGTTCAAGTGGGGGGGGCATGTTTTTGCATCTCTACGATAGATGGGAGGAACAGTGGCATGACAGTGGTTGAAAAAGCACTTAAATCAGAAAAAAGAATGAATAAATGATAAATGCCGACTATGATATGGCTGAGATATGTTGATGCTAATCACCCAAAAAGCAGAGTGAAATAAAAAACTTTCAGTTTTGACTCATGGTGTCCTCAAAAAAACCATGTGAAAGCTTAAGTCTATCCAAATTGAATGCCATAATCTACAAATACACTCTCTCAGGACAAAAAAAGGCCAAGAGAAGAACCTAAACCACCCCAAACCACAAACCCGACAACCCAATCGCGCGAGCAACCATGGTGAAACATTTTTTCCTTGGTGGCTTTATGGTGTGAAAATTGGCTCACTGTCTGAGCTGAGAAAAACTAATTTTCTTCCACGTAATAGTACTTGATGGGAATCACAATAGGGGCTCAGAACAGAGGTGCAAAAAAGAGGAATTACCAAAAGTCATCTTCCTTCAACACTTTAGGATAGACCAGAAGAAACACAAACACACAGCTCACACAAAACCTACACATGCAAGCCAGCCAGCACTTGCAGTATCTACTGACGTACAACCACACACGCGGTAAGCAGCCAAGAGACGGACGGGGTAGTAAGGAGGGAGGGAAGGTGGGTTACACGAGGCGCCAGCAGCTTCAGCCAGGCTGGTTACCTTCGAAGGCTCGTGCTGCATCGACCAGGTGAGACCAGTCCAGGCCCGAGGCAGTGTCTGGGAGGGGCATGAGGCCCGGGTCGCTGAACTTGGACCTGTCCGCCAAGGAACCGTCAGAGAACCAAAACTCATCTGCAGAGACAGGCACGCACTCCGATCAGTGTCTGCACCTGGCCGCAGTTTAGGGGCAATGTTTGAGTCACCCATCAGTTGGAATCGGACAAATGGGACTGGAGAAGTAATACAGCGGTGTCGAGGGATGAAGGCACTACTTTGATCGCAATTGCTGGTAAAGTTAATTGTCTAACGAAAACTCTAATTATTACGGGCGCTGGTCGTCCCGTTTTATGACTTGTCAAATCTTTTTTCCGAGATCACAGCTGATCTTCTGAAGCTGACACTTTACCAATCAAACCCGAGCTAATATTGCTGTGTGTTACAACAATTTGCAGCTCAATTAATCAGCAATCACATTTTCACTTCCCAACGCCACGCTTTGGCATATAGATTATTGAAGCCTGCAAATTCTCGAGACAAAGAATTTACCGACTTTTCAATTCATTGTTCACACAGACATGTTGGGAAAGACATGAACTTTATAGTTTATAGCATTGATTGTATAAACAGATTGATAATGATCATAAACACTCTGTTTATCAGCTGCTTGTGGCTTATTGCAGTGTAGTAGAACACGGTCTACTGCACGTTAGTGGAAGAACACGATCCAGCATAAAAGATCAATAGTTTTCCTAAAGGTCGTTGCTTTCGTCGCGGGGTAGATTTGATTCTAATCATCATTGATAAAGTGCTCATTACTCTCATAAGATACACGATTTTATATATTATTCAGTATGGTGATTTAAAACATTTACTAGTGACTGGCCTGGTAGGTAAAGAGACGGATTTAACACAAACGATTTCACAATTGCTGGATGCTGTGATTTAAACTCGATAGTTTTTGGCTTCCCTTATATTGTGGGATGCAGTAAAGTGAAGAGTCCTTCTTTCTATACAGTCTTAGGCCTATTAGCTATCAAGCAACTCCAGATCATCTTGAGATGTGTCTATCTGACAAATCCTCCTGCAGGTTGCAAACAATCACACTTTGCAAAGAAAAGTTTTGTATCTATGTGACAGCAGGATAGGCTCCAGTCACATTAAACCACATTTTGTGCGCAGCACTCGCAAGGCGCTCGTCTGAGAGGCGATAAATGACTTGTCTAAGTGAATGTCTTCATGTTTCAATCAATATCTTCTTTCCCTCCCTTCTGTGCTTGCCACCCCTCCTCCCTCTCAGCCCTTGAAAGACAGCGAACGCAATAAACAAGCTCCCATTCTGCAGAGAGCCATTTAGAAAAGCATGAGAGGAGAAGTAGAGAAGAGACAGAAAGAGAGCTTGAGGTGATGCTGACACTCTCCTTTCAATTTACCCAGCGTTTTGGAGCTTGAGTGATTCACTGTTTACCAAATTGGGCTTTTTCAGCGAGGAAAAGAGAGAGCCAGTGTTCTCAACTATCCTTCAAAACAATCAGGAATCCATCAGGTTGACAGCCAGAGGAGGCTAAAGAGAAGAAACATCTTTCCAAAAGCCATTTACTATCTAATGACAGCAGCAGGAGACAGGTGAGGAACCATATGGAAATGAGACTGGATGGACAGAGAAGGGGAGGCAGGCAAGAACTGATGAGTGAATGAAACATAATGTACGACAGACAATGTGGCACTTCTGATGGAAAACACAGGCATGTTATTGTCAAAGATCCTAAAGACCTGCAGCAGTGTGTGCAGGACTACATTTCACCTTCGCATCGTTAATGCGTATTCAGTGGATGTTGGGAAGACGGTAGAGTGGGGAATACTAGCAAACAGTGACAGGTGTCTGCTTAATGCAGACGGAGAAGCAGGTCCCTCGCATGAGGCACGCAGCCTCGCCCGTTTCCAATTAGTTGGCTATATTAAGTAGCATTGCTGGAGTGTGCACCAGTTGCGCTAATGATATTGGTAAGACGGGAGTGGCTCTTCAAACAAGTATCGTATCCCGGCTCTTGTATGGAGCCAGAAAAGAGAAATGATAATCCAGAAGCAACACGCAGGGAAGATATGCATTAGCTTTCTGTCTCAACTAAGCATTTTGACGAGACAGTGTTGTTTGTTTTCTCTAAAAGGACCTTGAGAGTTTTGGCGTCTTGTACTTACTCCGCAGGTTGGACGCGCCCTGATTGTGGATCATGCGAGGAGGCAGCGTGCTGTGGTAAGGTGGAGTGGTGCTGAACAGGATGTCATTAGGCATGGCTTGGTCCAGCATGGAGCTGTGCGAGCTGGCGTACGACGAACCTTTACGGTTACTACACACACTCTCGTCAGACAGGGTTCGATAGAGGGAGCGTCTCGGTGACAAACTGCCAACCGCTGACACCTGAAAGAAAGGAAAAAACAATTTGTTAGCAGACAGACACAACGATGAGAACGTCAGGAGATACGTGATCTTCAGGTTCCTGCCTAAAACCCCCGGATGCACCTTTGCTGTGCTTCGCCTTGTCTCTGCACAGCAGATTTACGTGAGTGGGCTATTGGGTGGGTGAGCAAGAGACATCAGAGAGCGGTGTCGGGAATCAATTACAGTCTGTGCTCGCAGGAAAATGCAGATGGATTGAGCACAGCTGGAGAGTGTCTGGCAGAGTGGGGGGAATAAGAGGGAACAAGGATCATGAAGGTGGTGACAGAGGCCACTGTGCTGTGGCAGCACGTGGCCACTGAGCCTGATGTGAGGAACAAGAGAAAGCAGAGCAGGCCAAGTGTGAGAGAGATGAAACTAGATGCCAGCAGGAGATACTCTTTTATCTCACCAAAGACAGAAAGTCAAGCAAAACAAAGATAGTGCATGAAACAAGTTATGCTCTTGATTCTGGTCGTGAAAGGATGAACACAGGAGGGGTCTCTGTGGAATAGCCAACATGGCCAAATGTTTGACATCCTGGACAACTTAGCCACACTCTGTGTGTTTGTTCCCATATGAAGCAGATTTAATTTCAGATCCAACCCCCAAGATGAACAATAACAGGGTATTATGTGATTGTACACTATTGATGGTAATGAGTCTTTTCACTGTGGTCCTTAGCTACATTTAATAAAACCAGAAGCATCAGGTGAACTACAATAATGGACACGTAATTGTGCTCCTCCACCGACCACCAAAGATAACATTCATTTCACCCCAGAGTCATATAATAACTGTGGCAAAGATGACCAATTCACAATAGAGATGTTTTCTTTGGAAGAAATAGATTAAAAGATTATTACTCATTTCTAATAAGAAATTATCCCAACAAAAGTATGGATGTGGGATTTTATACTTAAAATCTATTTGGGCTTTTTAGCTTATAGTTTTGGCCTCTTTTCTTTTCAATTTCACTAATAATGCGACGAATTAAATGATAGTTTTTTTTTTTTAACATCGATATTTAGTTAATATTTCCTTTTAACGGATTATAAAAAATACTAGGGCGGTTAATGACAGCATTTCCTATCTAATCTTGAGATTGCCCACCTCGATGCATGGCCACAATATCTTCATACTTTTTTTTTTACACATCATTCAAACAAGTGTCTTTTATTTTAGAATGAAGATATTAGTGATTACTCTTATAATATCCAAAGAGCAGATCCCGTGATAAAATACAACAACCTGTGAGCATTACATAGCAAATAACTATAACTTTGGTTAGTCAAATCATGTCATGCCCATTTATTTGACTCCTTGTATTTAGTGAAATATTGTGCTTTTGAAGGCTAAATATCACTTTTGGGGATACATTTCATGTTTTTAGTTAATAAGAGCAATTATTACTTCTTCATATTGCACGTGTTTCCTGAAAGGATTATCCAAACAATTGTTCATAATGACTTCCCCAACCACCAAATACTATCAAATCATTCCTGTGTAAGAACAAATGTGAATGCTAAATTTGAACAATCAACAAAGGACAACCATGATATTAAGATGACCTTTACATGCCAAAATCTACAATTATGAGGAAAGCGAATATATTTTTCAAATTTAAGGAAAATGTTTGACTGTGTTTCACAGAGTTGCTTTAACAGAAAATGCATGAAAACTCAAAAGAATAATGCCTTAAAGGCAAAAAAAAAGAGAAGAAAGGAATTGAAATCATGAGAACACTTTTCTGTCGCATTATGAAATAAATGCAACACAGAATTATTAAGATTGAACAAGCATATAAAAAACAGAGGGATGATAAGTAGCCATGCCAGCTGGTGGATTCACTTAATAAAGCATCTACAGATTTGTGGAAGCCGATTCAAATGGAAGTGGTTGAAGAAGAGTACGAGGTCAGGATGAATCATCACAAAAAGCTTGAAGGGGCTTGAAGAGCAGCCTGACCCTGAGGGGAATGTCCTCTGTGCACAGATAGACATTACACAAGATATCGTTGCAGAGACACCAGTGTTTCATTACTGTGGGTAAAGTTTTGACAGAAGATCTCCAGTTTAAACACAAAAATACCACAATAACCAACCCCATCCATCATTGTCCCATTTAGCTTACATAAATACAGCAGGAGTGACATAAAAAGTAGCCACAAATGATACGCGGGGGCAGCCGGCCAGATGAGTAGAAGTATGCCGTTGGTTTTGCAGCTGTAACCAGCACACTACAGTGGTATCCCTGCAGGCCAACACCCAGCCATCTCCATTTCAAAGACAGATCCTCCACAGATCCCAGAGTGAGAATTTAACAAACATCTAGTGTCTTTAAAGTGGAAATATATACTCCAATTCAAAGCAACAAACATACAGCCTTCACAGAACATCTAAAAGGCTTTGACTTAACAAGGTTGTCTCTCATTGCGAGCTTTCCCACCCAACATTACAAGATTAGACCCCATAAGGTTTTCCATCATCAAAACAACTTTGAACGAGATTTGCTACTCTCTTATATAAAGCAAAAATAGCACGGATTTAAAGCTCCAATAAATGAAGTCACGGCAAATGAAACCCTCTCCAAAACTAGGCTTCATGTTTTTCAGAAAGCCCATCTATTTCTTCCATCTACAGCATCAAACCAGCCTCTCTGCACACATACTGGCACTGGTTAACTGAACCTGCTGTGCACCGTGACACGGAAAATAAGGTATTATTAAAACCTGCAAGATTATCAGCGTTTCTAGCGTGTCTAAATCCACCCAGCTGGCAGCAGTCACAGCCGAGTTGTGCTATGAGGTCTTTGAATTCTTTTGTACAGCGGTGCGGCTGAGGCGGCGGTGACACATCCACCCCCATTTTTCCTGATTCACCTCACTTTTTTTTTCTTTCTTCCCCTCGCTGCCTATGTTTGAACAAAGCCAACAAGCAGCGTTGGAACCCGTTGAAGTGCCACTTGGGAGGATGTGTTGGACAACCACCTATTGAAAATGCTTTTTTTTTTCTTTCCCACAGGAGGTTCAAAATGAGGAACATTGTGGAAGAATAAGCTGTGAACTGCCTTTCCTTTACGTCAACCACACAATAGCCCGTCTCTCCGTGGAAGGGCGTCCTGGTGGACGCCGGCGGGGGGAAATCTTTCTGCACCTGCTTAGCGACACGCAAAGAATGGTATCATGTGACTAACGGAAGTGACACACGTGTAAACCTGTACTGTACACACTGTTCAATCACTTAGACGATCAACAAGTCAGACCATACGATGCGAGTTAAGAATAAAGTGACGGTGGTTTCAGCACCGCCATTAATGTAATTTGATTCTGCTGTGTGCCAGATGATGATTGAAAACATGCAGTCCAAGAAAAGCTGCTCCCAGAAAAGTGCAGTATTTGTTTATTAGGATCATATGTGTATTGCTAGAGTGTCTGGCTGTGTGCCCTCAGTGAGACATCCCTCTCCCAGACCTGCTTTTCGATGCACTATATCATCTTGTTCAATGAGAGAGGCAAGAGAGATTGCAACAACCAGCACTGTTTTCCATCATTCTCTGTGTGAGAAAAACAGCCGTGGAATGACGGTGTATCGGTGCAGTTGCTGTCAGTTACACACACGCAAGAGGCAGTGCAACAGTCTAGATTATTACAGGTATATATGGAGGATATGCTGTAAAGGCTGCAAAGACAAATGTACTTTTGTAAATGCATTACAATTAGTTTTTATGATTATGAGCCTGAGTAATTTATTTTTGTTTTTTCCTGAACCGAAACTACCATCTCACCAGGTTAGACCAACTCACGACTTGTAGTGAAAACCCACATCAACATTGAAATGGAAGGAGTTTATGTTAATTTTGCTTATCACTCTATGAAATGTCACATAATGTTCATTTAATAGAATTACAAATTGGGTATCATTTTGCACAAGATGCTCAAATGCATTCAGATGTCAAGCAAAAGAAGGACAGAAGGACAACATTTTGTTCGTAATTTGATAGAATCTTTAGAGAAGACTCCAACAAACTGCTGAAAAGAAACCAAAAATAAGCTACTCTTAGCATTAAGTCAAATTGTAGATTACAATATTTATCATAGAGTATACAGTACATCTAAGCTGTTGAAGACTCCGTGTCCACAAATGTAAAGAAGATGCATAATTTACAATTAAGATAGCAAAATGAGAAACACATTATGGTAAATTAAATGTGTTACAGAACATATTGTTGTTTTGTCTGTATATGGAGTACAGCCTGAACCACCCAAAGGGGAGACCATCAGCTACAACAATATACAAGCTATATTCACATGCTCCACACACAACTCTGACAATCAAAAATCAAATCGACAAATATCAAAACTGTGTTATTTCATCATACCACCTGCAACATTTTGATCACTGGTGCTGTGCCACTTCATGCCACATGCACAAACTTTAAATGCATAAAGGTTTTGAGCCAAAGAATAACAAATAGCCTTGGTTTTAAAAGGTTAACTTAATTTTATCTCCACCACAGGATAGGTTTTGTTGCTTGCTTGACTTTAGCATGACATTGGTCAGCCACCTTCACAGTTTTGGCAATCTTGCTCATATTTTGCAAAAAATGCTGCAGTGACGTCAACTAACTGTACTTTAACAGATGATTTATACAAAACCCTCTGACCTTCCTCATCAAGTAGACTACATCGCAGGCTATAGCTGCCCTGAGCTTTTCATCTGAGGGATGAGGCCTGCCTTCGCCAGAGGACATGCATGCCTTCTCTCGGGAAGTAAAGTGCATTTGTATTAGAATTGAGCAGCATCCAAATATAGCCCATTTGTCCATTTCTCCAGGGTCTCTTCCTGGTAGATAATGGATGGGGGGATGGTGCGGGAAACTCAAGATGCAATTAATAGAGTCCTTGGGACTCAGGAACATCAAACATCAATGTGACTTCCTGCCTTTAATCCATGACATCCTGACTGAGCAAACTCAGGCCCTTACATAAATTGAATTAACCAAACGCTGTGCCATTCGACGTGGACTGAAAGAGTCTCGAGGAGTCATATCAGCTGTGGTGCACGGCAGCAGTGCCAGCTGATAGACAGCAGATGTTTGTCTTGCTTTCCCAGCAAGTGGTTATCTGTTCTGGTTCTTCCACAGCAGGACAAAAACACAAGCCAAAAGCCTCAGATTTTGCAGTTGATTCTCAGAGTGCCATTCACTAATAGTTTTGGTTATTTACTTACAGTTTTAATGAGTTTAGATTTTTCTGTGTGGCTTAAATACGACATCATAATTTCAGGCTCCCTCTGAATGTATGATGGCTTGTCATCAGATGATCAATGCAATGAGCACAGCTTGAATAATAACGATTGATAAAAATGGATACAACTGCAAAATGTGGAATATTACAGGGTTTTACCGCAGTGTCTGAGCTGAATAAAGAGAAACATGAATCCTATATCAATTTGTAGCACTGTGTAGTATTCATAATAAAATGTATTCCAAATACCATTTTAAGAATACTTCTTATGAAAACTTAACAGTACGAATCCTAATGTTTTATTGTGTAAAAAAAGATAAACTATAAAAATAGAATATGAATTTCTGATTATCAGGGGTAACAGACTTTAATCGTCAGACAAATATTGCGTAGCCAATTTAAGCAAATCAATCAGATAGACATGCAAAAAGGCCTCACCTTCCGATTTCTGTCCTCTCCCGGTGGGCTGTCAGGCAGCATCATTTTAACGTATTCTTCTTTGGAAAGTCTCTGCAGTGATTTCCCATCCCGCTCAGCAGCCTGAAGCTTGCAGGCAGCCTCATGTGCGTACAGCTGCCTGTAGACAACACAGAGGGCACAGAGAAGCACAGTTCACCACAAGGGTCACACCAGTCGTCAGCGAGCGACAGCCATCAGAGCGTTTGGGTTCAGAGGTAGCCCCGGCTACTTGGGAGAAAAGTGGCAGTATCACAAGAAAGGGTTTAGGTGAAGGATTTGTCTTCACGTTCTGACTTCAGGTGCCTCCACACTTCATGCGAGTCAGGTGAACATGGGGTAACGGGGATGGAGAAGGAGCGAGGAAAAGGGGGAAATATTTTCAATGACATCCTGTCCCACATCACTGTGCCAGCACAGTGATTAAAGGGACTGCACAGGATGCAGCCAAGCACCGTGAGAGGTAGAAAGGAAAAGAGAAACAAGGGTTTTGGGAGAGAAATAACATCTAGACACAAGTGTTAACCACAGACACAAGAGGAGTGTTCACA
>OMNM01027061.1:1136-12081 GCA_900302745.1 Parablennius parvicornis | reverse complement strand
GTTAGAGGCATTGTTCCACATCTTACATTACATACAGTGTGAGCAAATGAGAAAACTTTAGAGAAAGGGGGGGAAAAGAAACTTCATTATGTTAGAACAATATCTGTGAGTATTATTAGGCCATTCATCATGAGGCACCGTTATGTAAGATGAAATAAAACGGCAGGAATATATAAACAAACAATAGGGAGGGTAAGTGAATTACAGAGCTTTTTCATAAGTCGGCAGAAGATGACTTCAGTGCATGCGATCAATCACACAGCTGTAAGTAGCGAATTTCACAGCCTGAATGAAATTACTTGAGAGACAGGGCGGGGAGTGTCTTCCAGGGCAAACCTCACGTTTTACCCCACCAAAAACATACCCAAAGCTTGAAACAAGAACCTTACCACACTCACACCATCATATTTATGTTTGACTTTCACTGTCAGAATCTTTTATTTTACCACAACAGGGAATCTAATCATCAGATGGATACACTAGGTCATTGATGCTCATATAAAGGCAAGAGAGATTACAAGCTCTTGATGTAGCTGAACAGCAACGTGCATTCCTCATTTATAATTCTATAGACTAACGTGTGGCTGTTGTCCTTGGGTTGCATGTGTGACAGCAGTGTGCGGATCATTGCTTGGCTCCCAGCAGAGATGCTGATCTGGTGGAGTCTCAGCCTGGAAGTCCACAGGGACTCTGCTTCACAACAATGATCAATAACCACAAGTGACATGTGCCAAGTGTATTATGTCCGCGGCTTCATTGAGCTTATTTATTTTGTGGCTGTCGGCTTCAATCAAGGCCAGTTTATGCACTCTGGGTGGGCCGATTGGTGGGACAACAATGGGTCCTGGAGAAAAGAGCTCCGCAGCTAGAGGAATAGTGCTGACAGGAGCATGATTAAAAAATGTGTCATCGAGCTTTGCATGAGAGCGAGTGTTGAACCGACAGTGAACCTTGTGAATAGGAAGGAAACTACAAACTTTTTCAGTTTTTCTGTGGTGTTGGGGACTTTTGTTGATGTCTCATATGTGGTCTGTCCACTTTTTTTCTCTCACACACTCACCCACACTCTGAAATGTTGGGAGGTCCTTCAGTGCTTTGGGCATCATCATCATCATCAGCAGCAGCAGTCTTCGTGCCCATTGGGAGATTGCAACTGGACTGTACGCGTGTTTGTCCGCAGGCCTCTGAGCTCGGCCCAGGTCCGGGTTCCGGCTCCGGACCTGGCCCCGAGCTGCTGGTCTGAGGGATGGTGTACACCTTGGACGAGTCAGCTGACATACAGTATCTGGCACCGCGGGCCAGGGGACTGCCAGAGTGATGTGAGCCACTGATCAAACAGCAAAAAAAATAAAGCATAATGTAACTCAAAAGTGAACACAAAATGGATGAATTAAAAAAATAAATCAGACAAACACAAATGGGTAAATCATGTAGGAACTCAAATCAAGCATTTTTTTAAAACAATTAGAGAAATGACGACAGATGCTGGCAGCACAAGTTATGGAAAACAAAATGAGTTATTTGCAATGAAAATGTGTTTCAAACTGTATTTGCTTTGACGAAATGACTTGCTGTGTACTCCTGCTAGCTCGCTTCAGGAGATGACTCAGTTCCAGTCTATCATGTGACTTATTCTGCTGAACCTTGACCTTTCAATATTTAGTCAAATATCAACTGACAAACCACATTAAAGGGTCAGTGCATTCAAATTGCAGAGAGGCGCTTTCTTTTCGACTCGGAGTGCTACACTGCAAAAAAAAAAAAAAGCGACACAATCAAGCATAATTTTTGCACTGTCGCTGTTTTGCAGAAAGACACAAAATCCAGAACATTTAGTATTAAGCAATTTTGTCGAAATTTTGCATGTCGATGTAACAGGGTGGGTTTACCTCTAGTACTCCGGCTTCATCCCTCCATCTAAATGCAATCTAATACTTGATGGACTAATTCGTTTGCAGTTTTGGCAAGGGTAATGCACCGAAGATTAATAGATAACTGGGCTTAAAATCATTTGTAACCTCGTACTTAAACTGCGTCAAGCAAGTTAATGTTGTTACTTTAATAGTTCAGATTAATTTGAGCTGCTTAGATGAAAATAGTAAGAAGAACTTTGCAATAGAAGTATAATGACCAAACTTTTTAAGTGATCGCAAAATAATTGAACATTATTCTGAAAACATGAATGGTATTGTGAAAGGTAAGTTATATAAACATTAAATAGAATTTATACTATTGAGCTTTGAAGTACCCACTTTTTGAAGGGTGTTCCCACTTTTTTAAGGAATATTTACCCATATTATTTGAACACAACTGACCTATATATTTGAAGGGGATGCACTTGTGCTTTAGAACTGCTTCAAGAAAAATGAGCTGATGGAGCTCAAACCTGAAATTCTTTTTTTTTTTTTTTTTTTTTTTACAGTGTATGCACAGGCTTAATATATCTATCGCTTGAACTTCTGCTGATTTATGGTACTCCAAGCATTAAAAGTAAGCTAGATGCATGCCACAAGGCACAAGGGGAACTGTTTCTAATTTTGTTATCTGGCTGAACTGACCCTTAAAGTTATGATCAAGCGATCAAAGGAGTGCTTCAAGTAGGGTAAAGAAGAGATATATTTCCACAATTACTTTTTACAGTTTGTAAAAAAAAAGAAAAAGAAAGAAAAAAACAGCGTCAGTTTGAGTGTGTTATAGAACTCTGTCTAATTTAAAATGCGTTTTCTGATATTTGCTCATGTGTGATATTTATTTCTGCTTGGTGACAATGCTTAAGATTATTCAGCACAAGTAATGAGTAAGATGAATGAATCGTTTGACTGTGATGGGAATAAATCACATGAATACTCCTGCCTGTTTCTTCTTACATTTTCCTTTACAGTCAACAGAAGCACCCTGAAAACTCAAATCTGCGGTAGCTTCTCATCATTTATCACTATGACGACAGTTTAAGTTTTGCGTCTTCTTTGTGGTTAGCATATATTTGTTAGCTCCTCTGAATGGATTTCTGATTTTGGCAAATTGCACAGGCTCATAAAAGATGTCCGATTCAGGTCCTTGTGTCTTCTTGTTTGCTGAAAAACTTTCACTAAATGGGACCCTGAGACCATCAGATTTGGCTCTGGCTGAAGGTGCTACACACTCTTGTTTCCATATTCATGACCATCTGGGCCACACCCTGCAAAACGTGCTCCTGCTGCTTCCCTGTTTGTTCAGATGACACTGTGGTGTCAAAGACCATTACAGGAAAGGTGGGAAACGTCGGACTAGTCAAGGTGACGCCATGGGCTCGTCTCCTCATTTGTGACTGATATCCTGAAGTGGACAGTTGTGGCGCCTCCCCAACGGGTCAATGATCTGAACAGATTGCGGTAACATAATCCCGCACAACGTAAACAAATAGATACTCATTTTATATCATAAAGACAGACTGTGAGTGGCTGCAGGGCCAATTCTCTTTGACACCCTTTTTCTCTCCCAGATGGGTCCCAGTCTGGTGTGGAAGACTTGGACGACATTGTGATGAAGCCCCCTGTGTTGCTTCAGTCTGACAGCAGCCCCACCCACAGGCTCCAGCGCAGCTGGATAGGCCAGGCTGCAGGTCAGCAATGAGGAAAGACGACGGGGTGAAAAGGTCAGCAAGCAGCCAGTGACCTTTTTTTGTGTGCGTTTGTTTATTTATTTAATGGGATGGATTGCAGGCTGACGAGTTTATCAATGATTGCGTGCAACTGTACATCCTCATATGTGAATACAATGGATTTGGCTGTGAGCTATAAAAATGGGTGTGAATTACCTCAGCGGGCAAATCATTGACCCATCATGATGGAACAAAGCTTGGACTGGAAACAAGCATTGGCCAATAGACAAGAAAAATCACCAGTTATGATGGTCTCAGAATAAAACCAGATTAAAATAGGGTAGCAAATTTTCCAGCCTCCAGAGCAGTTTCAGTGCACCTTGACATGGATTATTCAAGTCCTTGAAACTTAACAGCAAAGATAAACACTGATTAAAAGAAAAGAAACTGTATAATTTCAATGGTAGATGTGATGAGATGGGAAGTAAGCTTATAATTTATTCATCCAAAACCATAAAAGTGATCATTTTGCTTGAGATGCGATGATTTTGAAAGCGACAACCTATGATTTGTGCGCTCGTAACAACAAAACTAATGTGAGCCTTTTTCCTTTCAATAGGTTGCAGATTGTATCTTTACACAAGATGAAGTTTTTGTTTTCCCCACAAACAACAAAAAAAGACATGAGTTTAGAAAGTGTCATTAAGAGAAAAATAATAAAGTCAAGTGTTGTTTGCACTGTACCTGGAATGTGACGAGATTTCACTCAGGTCTCCGATGCTGCCCTCTGTCGCATGACTGGACATAATGGCAGAAGCATATCCTTGTGGTATGTACAGTTTCCCATGATCCTCCTCTGATGCACCATCCTCATGGTGCTCCGACACCCACGGGTGTCCCTGCTCCCCCGCCCGGCTCTGCAGAAGCACTCGGGCTCCTGGAGCCACGCAGGGATTAGTGTCTATGCCGCTGTCTGTGGACGCCCCTTTGATGTACGTGAGGCCCAGCATCTCCGGGTCCATCAAGTCTCCAGAGCCAAAGTGCTTATCGTCGCTGTTGCTGGAGGCGTTGCTTGAAAGAGTGTTGCTACTTGAGTGGCTTGAGTTTTTATCACCCGTCTGGCATGGAGCGAGAAAGGGCGACAGAGAAAGAGAGAGAAGGGGGAGAGCAAGAGGGGGTGAAGAATAAAGAAATACCCAGTAAATCAAAGGAGGTCAAACAGCAGCTGCAAATAATTCTTACGGTTGTTTTAACATACTTGGAGTACCAGACAGGGAAGGGTTTACCCATTAGGCTACATCACATGTTCATGTTTCCCTGACTGAGGAGACAGTTTGTTTTCCTGAGGCCCATTATTCTGTCAGCTAGTCGACAGTAATACGGACAAGAAAATACACAAAGAATACTCTCCACGTGACATTTTTGGCTACTTAAGCGAGGATCCAACACAATATGACTTCTAGGTGAGTTCAAAAGGAATGACTGACATTTTCATCACCTATTTCCCCCAGCTTGAATCAGACAGGCAGAGATGCTTGTAAGTGAGCTAAAGAAAAAGTCAAGGTCAGAACAACTTGACCTCAGTGCATCTACATGTGCATTAGCAGTGCTGAAAATCAATTAATTGAATAGAAAAACATTGATCTACTAAAGAGTGTCAACAATGTGCGTGATTTGAGAATATCAATTATAAATTAAAAAGGGTTGACCTGCCATACTTTTTGGCAGTGAAGTATTCTTAATGTTGCTGGAAGCATCTTAAATCACATTACAACAAATACACTCTGTGTATTTGGAACATATGGTGCCAGGAGAATGGTTTAAGTTTTTATCCACTGGTCTGAATTAGAGCTGAAAGCACTGAAACAATTGGTCGGTGTATCTGCAGGCCTCCAGCTTCAAAAAAGGAATTAAAAAAAAGGGGACTGTTTTTGGGGCTTCAAAAAAGATAAATGAACGAGGGTGAGTGAGAAAAATGGAGAAATGAGAGGCTACAGCACCTAATATATTCTACCTTCTAGGAAAATGTGTCCTAGAAAAGAGTGAGACAACCAGAAACGGTGATGAGATGAGACGCTGGTTAGCATGCTGATGATAGGGCAAGAGATAACTGAAAAGAGTGTCTGGAGGGGAAACATGAACATCCCAGCTGAATAGCCCAATTCAACGACTGATTGCAGCAAAGTCCAAAACAAGGGCAATTTGACCCCAGCACCATTTGAAATGCCAAATATGGGGTAATGCAGTTCTGACAGTGCAGGGCTGGATACAGCAAAAACACTTAACTGCAAACTTTAAATATTCAGCAAGTTATTTACTTCCTTTGCATTTGAAGTCAAATGAGAGTAGCTGATGCATTTACCCTGGACAGCTTGTTAGGCGAGTCTTTTCCTCCTTCTCGTTGCTTCAGAGGGTTCAGGATCTTGGTGGAGGGGATGTGCCACTTGGCTTCTGTGGAGCCATAAAGAAACATGGAGTGTAAAGCACCAGCAAGAGCAGCAGCAGCAGTAGCAGTAGCGGCAGCGGCGGCGGCAGCTGAGTAACCAGCTTGTTCCATCACGTGCCTGTCGACTTCACACTTAATACCAGTGGGTGAGTAGTTTTTGAGAAAAGTTGGTAAAATAAATGCATACAAACCAATAAATAAAGATAAGCAGACAAATACATGACCTTCTCGTTCTACTTCAATGGTCGCCCAATTTTGCTTGGGGAAGGCAATTACAGTATCCATAATTAAAACTGATATCTGGTTTAAATGTGGTTAAAATGACCCTCCTCCATCACCGTCACCTGGAAAACTAATAATGATGATAATAATGAATGAATTCGGAATAATTGCCTCACTGACACAAAGAATGTGGAGCTGACAGTAGCCAATGACCAAGTTGCCCATGCCTGTACGAGACAATGTAAACCTATGAGTCATGAGAAGACCAGACTCACCAGCAGACCTGGTCCTCTCCAGCGTGGGCTCTCTCTCCCTGTGGATCTCCCCATCTCCTCCCTGCATGTCCCCCACCCGCTCATGGAGAATAGGGGAGGGACACCTGGAGGATGAAAAAGAAGAGCAAAAAAGGGCCTGTCAACGATTGTCTGTCTATAGAATTTGGTCTGTGTTCCAGTTAGTGAAAAGGCTTCAATAGATTCACCACAGATGTACAGCAATTAGCTCAAGATCACTGAAGGTCAAATCACTTGAGCTTATAATGGAATAAAGGAGCTGCCAGCCAACGCTGACAAGAGACCTCCTTTTATTTGGTTCGGCATGCCATGCACACTCTCGCTCTCGAAAAAGGAGACAGAGCAGCAAATTGTTTTCAATGCAGGTCTTAATTAAGCCTCAAAGAGTGGATAAAGGTTTGCAGCAGATGAGCAGAAGCCACAGTGGTGCGTGATCTTTAACAAAGACTAACTGGAGATCAGACGGTGTCTCCGCTGAACTGCAGCGAGGCAGCTCCAACTGGGCTCGGCGCTGCTTCAAGAGTTCACTGCACTTTTGAGGCTTCTGACAGAAAGGCAGGAGTGGGAAGCTAAGCCTCTTGTCACGGTCTGTAACCACTTACAGACAGGACGTCGGGTTTCCAAAGCATTCTGCTCATGTACGAGACACGGCATGACACATGTTACTCCTGCACTATCTCCAGGCTATGCAAACACCTGAAACTACAATGACGACCAGTAACCTACAATGTTTTGTAAAGATTTAAAAAAAAGAGGTAAAAATGGGAATAAAAATTCTCAACTTCCTCTGATAATTTTTTTAACACATAATGTTCTTTTGAGAATGGTGGTTGGTTGTCATTAAGATTCATGATAATAACTTCCTTTTATAGTTAAGAGCACATCTATTTATAATTCTTATGAACTTGAATATAAAGACGTGCAACAAAAAGAAATACTGTACCAAGATAGGATTTGTAACGGCTATAAACTGTAAGTGCCCATTTAGGCACTTTTAGTTCTTCTGAAAAAATTCTGGAAACCAAAGTTCTACAACAAATGAATGGGAATTAACTAACGAATGTTGAAACATGATGAAAAGCATCATTAACCATCTTCTACTTTTTTTATGCTCTGGATGTGGTATTAGACCTTGATTTCATTATTGTGTTAGATCACGTTCTGCACAGAAAAGAAAAAGCATACAAAAAAAAAATGTGATGCTGGGGCAAAAAGTGCTCTGATGATTTGGTCATTTCACGCTGAAAAATTGCTGTCATTTTATAAAATTGCAACTTCTCAAAAATGCTGCCGGGACTGATTTTTTGCTGCCTTCATTACTGTAAAACCACATAATCCTGGAGGAACTACTGCCATTTAAAAAAAAATAGAAGTAATAGTGCTGTGGTCACATACCCGTCGTATCCGGGCTGCTGGGACCAGGTGCCGCTGCCACAGGGACCGGGATCGCTGGAGGAGGACTGGTTACTGGGGGAGCTGCGGTAGTGCTGGTCTCCCTTGTTACATGAGCTGACCTGTGGATTCTCCATATCCTGCATCATCCTGTAGAAACAATGCAACACAATATATAGCACTGCTCAGCACAGTGCCATCCATGAGCAGTCTAAAAGTGTAAATGGCTAGTATGTATTGCATAAACAGGGTGTCATTAAAATATGATGCTATTACTGATTGTTAGGGATTCATATGGGAAAAAAACTGCAACTGATGCATGCGAAACACTATTTCCCAAAGTAGATAATTTATTTTTTATTTGTTCTGGTATATATTCACATTTGAAAAATTCTCAGTACTTTCGATGTAATCATGTTTTTCTGTAAAAAGTGACAAGGGAAAAAAAAAAAAAAACCCTACCCAAACCTCCCACAGTTTTCTTACCAAGCCCTGCCTGGTGTGTATCACATCTTCAATTGCTTGTTTTCCTTATCCAATGGGGAATAAGTAGAAACCTTGCAATTGACAGTGAATTAAAACACACAATCTTTACTTTTTTGGAACTTATTGAATATAAAAGTATTCACAGTTTGGAAAAAGCTAAGAATTTAATCACCAATCTATTTGAAAATGGTTGTTACAAATCATCCATAGACCCTGCATAAAAAAAACCAAACATTTTTCTTGATAACAACTTGAAACATGTCTCCCTCCCCTGCCATTAATGACATGATCATTGGGTGTCATGATGCATGTGAGGAGCATGGACTGCAACCTCAACGTAAACTGTCAGCGAGTCAGAAAGTGTCTTGTTCAACAGACAGACAACAGAAAAAAATGAGTTTAGTTATGATAATAAGATGCAGCCAGTAATCCAGATGGTGAAGTCTTATGTGTGTGTCGAGGTTCAAGGAGCTCCAATATGTTAGCGGGAGCTTGAGATTTCTGCTCTTAAAACTGTTTTTGCACATGTGGCCTTTAAATAAACTCCATAGATTTACCTAATTTGACCATCATCTTAGCTAAGACTCTCCAAAACCTCTTCACTGCCCTGACTTTATATCTTGAGAAACGAGATTTCTTTGCTTACTTTTGTCTGGCCAGGAAAAACTGGTGGACGACGGTCTGGAGTGAAAAATAAACACTTCATGCAAGTGACGTCTGCTGCCTGGAGGCTTTTCCTTTGTCCAGCAGACCAGAGTAGGTTTAGATGACCGGCAGGAAATAAGACTGCAATAACACAGGCGGCATGGCTTTTACATTAAGTCCCTGGCCAAGTCTGGTTGGATAATTCATACTTTGCATATCTGCTTGTTTTTTTGTTTTTTGTCTTTGCTTACATGATTGTTTAAGTCATGAATTCGGATTGAATCGAAGTTGATTTCCCCGCTGACAAAAGTATTTATTTTTTAATGCTTAATTCTAAATACGATAAGTCACATGCAAAAGCTGCATGCGGAGATTGGAAATGTGCAAATGTGTGGATAAATCAAATATAAATAATCTCATAGAGGGTGGCAGTTCAGAAACTAAAACACAAACCTTCACTGAGGAGGCGAGAAATTTTTCTGCATCAACAGTTTGCATCTGTCACCGGCTTTCTATTTCTTGATCTACAAGGGAAACTATATAACTACTCAATACTCAACACACAACGATTGAGTTACTTGTCAGTAATTCAATCGTGCCGCACATCATCAAAAGTGCTGGCCACATCCCTACATTTCCTCCTTGGCTGAAGTGTAAGCTTCCTCAGCAGAGTCCAGCCAATTTAATGTGAAACAGCAGCAGATGCTTTTCTTCTTCTCTTGACATATAAAGTTCTGAGGGCATGCTGAAAGCACTTTTTCTCAGCTCCAACTGCATGTCGAAGGTAGAGAGATTAGGGGGTCCGTTTCATTTGGCTTCATGGAAAGTATCACATTTATGGCTTGAAATGTGGACTCACCTACATGTGTGGATGAGATGGTGCCTGAGGTGCTTTATGTGCCTTGTAAACCCCCATATTAAGAAAAAAAAACCCAGCAAGATGAAGTATTTTCATGACAACACCTGTCAGGCTCAAGTTAATTTGAATTTATAGAAGATATTTGAAGATACCATTAATACTCCTACAATCTTTAGAGATGTAAGTGTAATTTTTTTGGGTTCTTTTCATGGTTTAGGTTGTTTACTCTCACACTGTTTAAGTGTCAGCAAATTCAATGTGTGGAAATAAATGATCTAATTACCTATTTTTGTAAATTAGTCGAGCTACTCAAACAAATGACCAAATAATTTATGCTGATTTATTCCTGTAGGATGTGTGAGTGTATAATACTCTCCTTCTGTCTCCCTCTCTGCCTCTTAAATCTATGATTCCTTCATCCCTGTCCTCCACTCTCGCTCCCTCTGGGGTGCTACATATCGTGGTCCAGGAGAAGAGCTCTCTCTTTGTTTCTGCGGTAATTGGATGAGATGAGTCGAGCTGTGTCAGTGTCCCTATCACCTCCTCCTCGGCAAAGCCCAGGAAGAGAGAGAAGGGGGAGCGGCAGAGAAAGAAGGGTTCCCACTGCCAGGGACTCTGATTAGGCAGAGAGGGCGGCCATTATCCCAGTGTAGTCTGAACAGGCTACGCCACAGGAGGTGGGGGTTGGGGGGGAGTCGGTGTGACACACTGGAAAGGTTATCATGACTGTAGGGGTTTCATTAGACTGAACAAATCACTGCTTTACATGGCTCAATGGAGATGTCCAAAAGAGACACAGCCCGGGACAGGAACAAAGTCTGAATGTGGCTTCATCATCTGAAGTGAGATGAAAGCCAAGCCGTGAATTCATTTCACTAAAATGCTCCATTTATGTGCATGCAAATATCCGAGCAAAAAAACAGCTCTCATGGTGTTACTGTCTCTCTTTTTTGCTCAATGACAAAGGCAGAGAGTTCAAAGGTTTCATCTTACAGGATTTTATTTTTTTGATCAAAAGTCTC
>OMNM01027036.1:1594-15139 GCA_900302745.1 Parablennius parvicornis | reverse complement strand
GGTGAAATGATGGGGAGAAATGCCAGTGTTTGCTGCTGGTTCCGGTGAACAACAGTTTTGGGGATCGATAGAGTGTGAAATGGGATTATAGCTAGTAATAGAGGTGAATTGGAGGAGAGAGGCCTGTGCATGTGTGTGTCCAGGGATCCGGATTGGATGGCGGCGCGCGCGCGCGCACACACACACACACATGCACACACACACGCACACAATAATGATTTTATCATCTTTAGGCAGATGCACATCAGCTCCACGCACGGGTGGTAATATCACATTTCTGTTTTTGTGGAAGTGTGGAAATAAGGATACACCGTGTGTGTTTATGCTGTTATTTCATTTGTTGTCACACAGCTTCACATTCATTTTGCACTACAACCAACCTTACAGCAGATCTTATTTAAGATGCAAGATGACAGTGTCATACATATTTAAATATCTTAAAGATCAAGCTCTACTTGAATTTCACAAGTAGAGTAATTAAGGTAACAATTTAGATTTCAGCATGTCAGTTTTTATTTCCACTTAATACATTATCAAAAACATTTATTTATTAATACATTTATGTGCATTTTGTGAAATTATTTCTCAATGCTTACTGCATGTGCTGCACACAATCCTGGCACACTCCAAGAGCCCTGTGTGACACAGTGACAGTGAATGTGACATGCAGCCATACGCCAAATTTAGGGACTTTTTTTTAAAAATCCGTTTTAATCACTCCCGTCCTTTCAGGCTCTTCATCCTATACTGACACAGTCTGATTGAATCCAGCTGCCCTCAGACACTTCAATCTCATTCATGTGACACTTCTCCAGTTCACAAGTCATTCGTTTCCCTTCTGTTTCTCTCCGACTTTCTGACCGCAGAGACTCTTTAATACAAGTATAATATCCATCAAATCCCAACAGCAAAGACATATGTGTACAACTTGAACCCAGTAGAATTCACAGGTTAGATAAAACATAGGGCTCATACCTGTGCCACGTCATGTCTGTAAATGTTTAAATACTAGGAACAAATATTTGGTATGATGACTGCTTTTTAAAGTTAGTGAATTAGTTATGTTATTCTCATTCACTACTAGTCAGTTTAAAAACTCTGCAACTTTAAAAAAGAAATGCAACATTCTTAACAAATGAAAAAGAAGTTAAAGTTAATACAGTAAAGCAAAAACATTCTAACTTGGTGTTTATGATGAAAATCATTTATGCTGAGAGTCTTCTTAAGTTTTCTTCATTTTCTTATCCCTTTTGTGTATGTTCAGACTTTTCTGACATTCTCTATTGTAATCTGTTAATTTCCATGATCCACTTCATTTTATATCCAATCTAAAGTTATAAAACAGTAAATAGATTCATCACAACTCAATGTGAGGTTTTTAGAATGCAGAACGAAACCTTGAAAAGGGCTTCATGTTAATAAAAAGGTCCTTTGTTCATGACAGTAATTTCTCAAACTGACTCTTCACCTAGTTTATTCAGACCACTGCTGTATCCAGGTAAACAATGTCCCCTTTGTTATAATAATGCATCTTTATTCTTCTTAAGTCATTACAATAGGTCCTACATTGCTAGATTGTATTTGCTGAAGGTAAAGGCTGAATAATATGTGGTTTGGTGTGGAGAGTAGAGTTGAGGGAATGCGTTTTGATCACAGACAAAGGCCAAGCTACACAGCGTTGTCCTTCTGTCTCTATCTTGTTAATGAGCAGTGTTCACCGAGCAAGTCAGCCACTGTCTGCCACAGAGAGAGACCTCAGATTCATCTCTCTGCGGACAATAGGTGATTGTGTGTGTGAGTTTGTACCTTGGAGAGTCAGTGTGTATGTGCTAATTAAAGCAGTGGGAGTTGGAAGAAATGGCTGTGAGCATGTGTATGTGAGGTGTTTGCCTGGCGTGACCATAGATGTGTACGTTAATTCTTAATGAGACATTTCTGTGCCCAGAGAGACCCAGCCATCACCATTCCAGCACAGACACACCACTACAAAGGCCACTGCTGGACACACACACACACACAGATCCACACATGCATGCGCACACACTCACACACACACACACACACACACACACACACACACACACACTAGATCATTACCATACAGCTGAGGCAATGCACCATTAAATCAAACCTCTATCTATAGTGTGTGTGGTGTGTGTGTGTGTGTGTGCGTGCGTGGGTGCGTGCGTGCGTGTATTTGCATTGCATGCAGACAGCCAGTGATCTGCTACATTGCTGGCTAATTTCAGCAAACTGATTGAGCTGGCAGCAGTGTGAACTGTAGCTGCTGCAGCATGTGATGCTCCTATGATGGATGATGTTGCCCTCAAGTTCAACTGCAGGCAAATGTTCAGAGTGAAGGCTTGCAAAAATAAGCCTTGGTTTCAGCCCATACCCATGTCGGCTACGAAAATTGTAAAGAAATAAAAATAATAAAAACGTGTGCGTGAACTTTTAAGCACTATAAACTGAATACACGAAACTCAATTTTTGTAATGTAACTGTAACCAAAATAAGCCATTCATTCATTTAGAGTGCTTACAAAAAAAAGTGTGGCTATAAGTGAAACAAAGAGTGAACCAGGATTCTTTGTGGAAATCTTCTCATGCGGAATTATATTTCCATAAATGGAAAACTGTGAGGGCATGAAATGAAGAAAAATATATGCTCGACTGTAAACTGCAGTGGCATGGAGTGGTTAATGCCGCCTAGTTTACAGCAGGAAGTACCAAACCTACTTTCGGGAATGTCTTTCTGTGCAGAGTTTGTATGTTTTCTCTCTGCCCTCATGGACTTTATTTGGCTAATGGGGATTTGATGATTCCAAATTAACCTTGGAGTATGTGTTGTGGGTGACTGTGTCCCTTCTTGTGACCTCTTTGATGAGCGAGTAACACACATTTAACATGTGATTTGATGAATTTTCTTTGTATTTCCATTTTCTTATGTTTTTCATGTTTTTATGCATTGTGGAACAATATTTTCAGTCGGGTTTTATTCGGTTCATTTAATATATGCTACATTAAATTTTTTTCTCATGAATGTAAAGCACTTTGGGTTATTGTAAAGTGCAATACAAGTAAACTGATTGATTGACAAATGATTGATTGACACCCTGCCCTTCAACACGTATTAGCTGGGATATTCAACTGCTGCTATTCCAGGTTAAGTAAATGTGTACGTAGATGAATGGTGCCAGTGACAGTGAGTAATTCTTACTTTGAGGAATTGATACCTGTGACTTGATGCTTCCTGTGTAGATCCTCCAGCTCCTGGTTCAGCTGCCTTGTGTAAACATTCAGACTTTGGTTTTCTCTGATGGTACTCTTCATCTTCTTCTCCTCCTTCTGCATCTCCTCCTGAAGTCTGTGTACTTCTCCCCTCAGTACATCCACCTCCCCACTCCATCTCAGGGCCTCTTTCCTGGCCTCCTTTAGGTCTTCCTCTGATTGCCTGAAGAGTGTCACCTCTACCTGCAGCATAAACAAGAGCAGTGAAGAAGAGACACACGTGTGTGGTATTTGTGACCCTGGTCAGAATGAGGGTCTTGTGAGATTGTGTTCAGAATGCACTTTAAACTGCATCCAGAGGTCTCGAAAAAAAAAAAAAAATGTCTTGAGCAATGACTTATTATTTGATTTTGCTTTGCTGCTCGCATTTGCTTTTTTCCATGGGAAACCTTGGGTGAAACTTTCAAATGAAAAAAAAACATAGTATATAAAACATAAATAAATAAATATTTGTCTTGGACTGAGAAGTAAAAAACAGAAAAGGGAGTGGGCAGTAAATTGGGATATTTATTACCTACTCTCAGATGTTAAATAATAAAAGAAAATCTTATCTCTTACTTAAGCTGTCAGTCCATCATCAGAAAGGTGTACCACTTATAAAGATGGTGTGTGGAAGATAGTCAAGTGGGTATATTGCAAATCTTTTAAAAGCCCTATAAAGATGTTAATTTACATAAAACACTGTTTAATATAATGAACATGTAAGGTTGACCACTTCTAAATGCAGCGTGAGGAATCGAGCTCCACCATGAGTCTTGAGTGCTGTCTCTGTGATTATCTCACCCAAGATTTTATGAATTATTTACATGTCAAAGTTCATCAGCAATTTCAACAGTTACCAAGCAAATATATTATTAAATAAATTTTATTATTTTTTGCAACTACACTTTTCTTCAGAAGCCTTTCAGTCAATATCCCTGAACTCAGTTAGAGTGTAAATGACTGAGCATTCATGTAAAGCATTAAACCGTTGTATAATTATGTGTATGTGCATAATAATAATGATTAATAATGTGTACATGCATAATGCATTTGATGAATGTAGATGTAGCCTTCAATATGTGTGTCCTGACATGACACAGACTCATTATGTGGTATTCCACAGGGAAGATGAACGTGAAAGAGAGAATAGCAGCGTTAGCGATGTGTACGTGTGTGTTACAATCTGAGTGTGAAGTAGGTACAACGTGCTTCACCTGTAAGGTTGCACAAAAAAAAAAACATTTTTTTTTTTTTCAAATGTCAGGATTCAAGTGTTTCCTCTTCAGAATAGACAGTACAAGGCTAATGTGAACGTGCGGGCACACACGGGCACACACACACACACGGGCAAACACACACACACAATGTGTCCATTGCCAGCAATGTTGGCACTCTGCCAGGGTACAGTCACCACTTTGAGTAATTTGAATATTTAGTGTCCCATTGAGCTCTTAATTGGAGTCAATTTCACCAGCCTTGGCACCGTTTGGTGCTTTAATTAATGACAAGGCAATTTGTTACTGCCAGGCAATCACAGGACAACCACAAGTGGTGGGCGCGCCGTGCCCATGGACGTGGCTGAAGTACTTCTCCTCAGGAACTTCAACTAAATCTGCATCCAAGTCCTGAGAGGCATCAACAGCAGACGCCAACAACATTTAGCAGCAATGAGGAAGGCTTCTGATCTTACACAATGGACAGATATGGCTCTCGCTAAATAATCATTACTGAAGATACCTTTTGGTTGTCTGTCAACTCTTGTTGTAAGCATGTTACTTTCTTTTGTAAACATGCAACCTCTTGCTCCAGCTGGCTGCGCACATTCAGGTGCACACGGTGGGACGCAGCAAGACTTTGCGTCAGTTCCTCCTTTTTCTTAGTTCTGCATGGAGAAGATCAGAGACTGCAAACTACTATATGAAGAATGCATTGTCTAAAAAAAAAAAAAAAGTCATGATTTCAACGATACGTTCACTCAATCAAGAAGAATGCTGCTTTGCATATTTATGTACTAGGTTGTGGCCTTTGGTGGGTTCATGAAAGAGCCGGGGATTGGGGGGGGTGGTAGGATGCAAATGGGAAGGGCACGAGAGAAGTGACAAGGACAGAAACCAGGATGAGTAGAAGAGAATGAGAGTTTTATAGACTCTGTTATTACTGTCTCTCCAGCTCTGACTTCATCTGAAGAATAGCCTTTTCACACTCTGCAAGGCGATCAGCCTGCTCCGCACAGCGCTGAAACACACACAAACCCACACTCATGAAACTGGCATACACACACAATATATGTATATATAGTAAATGTTAGTGCTGAAGTGATGCGCAGTGTCAAATTAAAGCTAACTTTAAATATAACACTGCATTCACACATATCTGATTCCTTTTTGAATGAAGCAAAAATGTAAATAAAGTTCTCAGTTGTTACCGCTGAATAGGGTTCTAAATGTGAGCACTGCACGGGAATGGACTATACTGTGGTGATGACATGCAATCTACAATGTACAGAAACAGTACTATCTCGGACTTACCTTTTGTAGCTGAGGCACAAGTCTAATCAGGCCGAGATATTCTTCATCTGAATGAGAGTGTTGCTGCTGATAGAGCTGTAGCTCACACTCCAACACCAGTTTCTGTGAGAGACCATTTCAAACATGCAAATATCATTCTGTTTAGGCTTCAGTTTGTTAAGTGGTGCCCAACACAAACACATCAGATCTGTTTTCAAAGAAATCACATTTCTGTGGATAGTTTTTAGTTTAGTAATAAATGACAGTGACATTGATGTGACATTAAGAAAACACTGTATGTAACACTCGTTTGCGGATTGATTTTTCGAAAAGACATGTGGCCTTGGGCTTCAAGTCACAGCTGACAAACCTCAAAACAACAAGCTAAACAGTAACAACTTAATCTAATTTGGGGAAACTACAACAAATACTTCAAGATAAGCATCTTGTTTTCGCTCTCTTAATTACAAAGGGATATCTTCATGGGGAAAATAAAGGAAAATGTACCTCATTGTTTTCTACTGTTCAGAACGTCGCCTATGTACATTGAGCAAAAACCTTGTTTAATGTATCACCACCTCCAATCTAAGCCTATTAGCTATGGCCCTTTATATAAGGAAATTACATAACTAATTCAAAAGTAGACATCTTTAGAAAGAAGGGTAATTCTACTTGTCTTGAACTGTTCATCTTAATGTTATAGTGAAATATTCTATAGTCAGAATACAAATGGCCCAGAATAGAGATAGAATTTAGATAACCAAACTCTGTGTAAGTTACCATTTTCTCTTTTACCCTGGAGAATGACATGGAATGCAATAAATGCACATTGGTTTTATAGTCATAATTCAAAATCTGAAAATGATTTCACCTTTTGTCTAATTTAGATTTTCTTATAAACATGGAATGAAGCAATAGTAATTTTAGGGTTAGCTGAGCCCAGCGGTGGCATGAGGTAGCGAATTAGCAGGACGTGAAGCTCCATAAGAACTCCTAAACTCTTGATAGGCGCCTCACAATCAAAGTCATTAGCCAGTGTAATAAAGGGCCTGAGATACAGCCATTCTTCAACAGCCTAACTCTTTTATAACCAACAGATTAAAGTTGATTGGATTAAAATGACATTCTGCCCGTCTGACCTTGGCGGCTGCAGTTAAGTTCATCCAAATTAAATTTCTCCGTAATAAAGATGATTCATTTGTTGCTTGACGTAGTAAATATAAAACAGAAAGAAAAAGGAGAAAAGATTAAGTGACACACGCCAGTGCACACATGCACAAATGCACGCTTGTGCGCACAAATATACATGGATATAATGACACGGGCACACAAAGGCATATGCACGCACTCACACAGCATTATTAAGTCCTGGCAAGCACCTGGGTGCATACATAAAAACAGTGAGACACTCATCTGGGTACAACAAGCCCAAACAGTTCTTGTTAGAGTTTTGTAGGGTATCTCATTAAAACCACATGCTTAAATACATACCATGAATGCAAAGACTCCAGCATTATTGGATTATTGAAAATCTACAGCATACCAGCATCTCAGCGAGTTATATCACCTACCTTTTCAATGAGGATTTTATAGCTATGCTGATCATTACGCAAAAGCAGTAGAAGAAATAGCAAATATGGCAAACAAAAAAAACAAACAAAAAGAAAACACTATCATTAGGGATTTTATTAGATGCTATAAAAGAAAAATCCTTTGAAATCAAAGATCTTTACAAAAAAAGGTGTTTGTACATTGTCTATATGTTTGTTCTTGTGTAAAAGAGATTTTCATTCTCATGTAAATTAGACCTTATTTGATTCCAAGTTCAGGGCGTTTCTGAGTGGAATTTGCATGTTCTCCTTTTGCATGTCTCGGTTCTTTCTGGGTGATTTGGCTTCCTCACACAAGCCAAAATCATGCTTGTTAGACAACTGATCTCTTGATTTGTTCTTTGATTTGCAGTCCAAGCTGTAATGCCTTTCAGACGGAGTTGGTTGGAAACAACCGCCTGCAACCCCAAGCTGGATAAAGCCATTGTAGAACATGTACAAATGGATGAATATTTGTCCATACCTGTTTTTTCAGTGTGTCCACCTGCTCTTGCAGAGATCCCGTCAGGTTCTTGAAATGCTCTGCTTTTTGCTGGTTCTCCCTCAGGAGGTTCTGACTGGCCTGGAGGTCATCTGTCAACTGGTCCAGAGCTTCTTGCGAGGTCTCCCATTGGCTAAACTTTTCCTTGTACCGTCGCTCCAGATCAGTTATCTCCTCTTTCATTGAATTACTTCCAAACTGTGACTCTTTTAGCTATGATTATAATGACATGAATGAAAAATAAGCAGAATCTTACAATCTCGTGTCTAATACTGCATTCAATTAAATCAATCATGGTCTACCTGTTGCTGTGAGTATCGTAACTCCTCTTCGAGAAGGTCCACGTGCCCTTGCAGTCTTTGCACCTTTTCTACTGCCGCAGTGTACTTCTGTTTAAATATCGCTGTCGTTTCTATCTGCTCCCGGGATTGCATAACGGCCTCTTTGAGCTCACTGTCGGCCCGTTCCAACCGCTGATGCAAAAGTTCGTTCTCACTCTCCTGCTTCCTCAGTTTCTCTTTAAATGTTTTGACCTGAAAGTAAACAGTCAAAAGTGACACGACACAGGGACTTTTCAAATAGTCTGACAGAGTGAGCCAAACACTGTTAAATGATAAAGGAGATTGGAATGCTTGCCGATAGTATGAATGTGCTGCAAATAACTGAGGATCAGTGAGAAGCTATAATGTATGCACAAATGTGGAAAAATAAACAACATTACAAAACATAAATGGAGAAACTATTACAGCACAAAACCATCCTTATCATCACCGTAATGCAAAAGAATCAGACAGTGAAACAGAACACATTTCACGGGGCTCCATGAGTGAATGTACCTAAATCAAACAAATAAAAACAGAGGAATACTAGTTTGCTTGATATAGATTAATGTACTGCACTGCTCCACACAATGAAAGGAGAACCAAGGAAGAGAAACCAGGCTTAATCCCGCCGTTACACGAAGAATCCAACGGCAGCTCACCTTTCAAGGGGAAAGGTTGAGAAAGTTAAACCCACTCTAACACTCAGCTCGAGTTCATCCACGTTAATCCTGCTGTAATCTGTATCAGAACATGAGGGTTTACAACTAATGACAGCCAACTAGTTAGATTTCAGCGGTTCACCACAGCTTGGTTTAACCATGGATTAACTGGGCCCATCCAGGACTAACGCGAGACAGAAAGTATCATGACTGAGTTGAGAATTTGCTCATGCAATGGAAGAAAGGGATATATACCAGAGGAGAGGAGAGAAGGAGAGTCATCAACTCAGATTCACTATTTGAAAATAAAAAAAAAAAATGCAACAACCTGTGTAGGTGTGTGACTGTATGACTGTGTATATAAGGGCTGTTTTAAACAAATGACTCAGACGATGTAAACAAATGATGGCGAGTGGGGAATGTTTCAAACAAGGTTACCCAAGGTAAGACTTTTAAAGGCACACCATGAAACACAAACAATTTAAAGTAAGGTGCCATATGCTGTCTCCATCTAATACAGCTTCACATATTAGCCGTTCTATCTCTGTAATAGTATTTCTTGGGCTTTAATGAATGCATTATGCCACAGTCTAAACACACAAATGGTGGACTTCTTTCCTTTGCTCTGAGATGAAAGGCCTCCTAACTAGGCTTAATAGGGACACTGTGGCTTTCTTGTGACCATAATCACGAGCTTGTGGTTCGGTGGAAACAAACAAGCCACATTAAACACGATTGAAAATGCATTTGACCCCCATGACCTGATGAACCTCCTTTGGCCCATTATTTGAGGATTCATTGCTGTCACATGACAACCGAAGCCGACCCTCTGTTGATAATATTTTTATTTGTCCCTTCATTTTTGGCATTCATGATTTCCACGCCCTGCCTTCAAATCTGGGTCCAATTAGATTTGAGAGGTTGACAAACAAAGGGCCCCTAATGTCATGTTTGGTGATTCAGATTATGCAGACGGGGACATATGCAAGGTGACTACAGTAATGCTTGTATGCTCTCACTGGGTCAGTTTGCTTTTCCTAACGAAAAAAAAAAAAAATACTGTGCGATTGTCTGTTGAGATTAATGTCACTTGCATTCAGATATTCATGATATTTCTGTGTTACTGAGTGAATTAATACAGCCGATGATTTTGGAGTGAGAAAGGCTGGGTTGATTGACAAATAAAAAAAAAAACAAAAAAAAAAACTTGTCTTCTCTGTGGCTACGTGCTACTGACTAAAACTGTCCTTGAACTCTGCGACCTCTGACTCTCGCGCCTGCAGCCAGCTGTGTTTTTAGCTCGGCTCAGAGTCGTTCTGCTTCAGTCGGCTGTGAAGCAGGGCACCAGTCCCCCTGCAGCTCTCCACTTCAGTCTTGTGAGCCTGTTTCACAACTTCCAGGTCAGAGTTCAACTGATCTATGGATTTCACTAAAGATTCCACCAGTAGGGAGAGGGGATCGGCATAGGTGAAGCGAAGAGGAAGAGCGCTTCATTCTCACCTGTTGCTGACAAATATGGAGCTGATTGTGCAGCTGTTGTTGTTCTTTCTCCTTCTGGTCTTGAAGGCGGTCGATATCTCTGACCTTTTCATTTAAGTGGCAGGCCTCTTCCTGGTGTCCTTTGACCTTGTGGTTTAAGTGTCTTACCTCTCCCTCCAGTGCTGCCACCTGAACGAGAAGGGAGGGAAAAAAAGGTGAAAATTCAAAAGGAAATGGAAAAACTGAGTTGGCATTGGATGCTAGCACAGATAGACAGACAGTAAAGACAGTGAGGGGGTGGCAGTAGCCCAAAAGTGAGAGAGTCAAGCTTGAGTCAGAGAGTTTCCCAGTTTAGTCTCAGGACCAGCTGGGAAAACGTAGGCCCGGCACACATGAATGAGTAACGATTCCCTTTTCCTTAGCTCCAGCTCTCGAGGAGCCTTTGAGCAAGGTGCTACGCCTCCCACTGCTCTAATGGAGCTGCTCCGCAGCCAACAGTATAAGACTGTTGCTGGTTTGGGCACTTCCCTCGAGTGGATGTGTGCACATCTGTGGGTGTAAAGCAGGGCATTTTTGGGAAAAGACACAGGGGTGCTCACTCAGTCTAGCAGCAGCATATAAAAGGAAAACTCAAAAAATGTAGGACAGGTTTAAAACCTTTGTAGCCCTACCTAAAAGTGAATTTAAGCCCCAAGTCACATTTACAAACCAAAGAAGAAAAAAAACATGTGAAATCCAAACTATTTTTCATGGAAGCCGCTGGAAAATGTGAAACTGGCTGATTTAAAAGAAACAGGTATGATCTTTTGTCATCTTTACTTTTCCAGAAAAAAAATTGAAGAATTGCAAGATTATAACCTGGAAGATGCAAGTCAGCGTGATCAAACACAAAAACGCTACCACACCTGTTTTTGTGCGTTTTGATGCTTTTGATCAGAGGTCTTCATTTCATCCCTCAGCTGCAGAATTAATTGATCTCTGCTACGGACCTAATCCAGCAGAATTAAAAAAACAAATTAATATACAATTAAAAAAATCCCAATTAAATGAATATTTAGAGGTTTCTTTTACATGATCTTATTCCAGTAAAATGTTTTTAACAGCATTAGATTGTGCTAAATTGTTCTGGACACTGCATTCTGCAAAGAGAGAGATTTGACCTCCAGGTGTGAGGAGTGGAGTTTCTCATGGCTCAGAGCCAAGGCAGCCTCCAGTCTCTCTTTGGTCTGGTTCAGGTGGACACACTCTCTGCTCTGGTTTCCCAACTTGGATCTCAGCTCATCCATCTCCTCGCGCAGTTTCTTCAAACCCTTCTCTGTTTGAAGCAGCTGTCAAAGACGCATTGAAATGAAGTCATTCAGTCAGCACCATGATCTCATAGTATTTTAGCAAGCACACAGTTCCACGACTATTTCATAATGGAAATTCTCTAAGAGTAATTTTAATAAAATTATATTAATTCCATGGTTATAAAAGCTGATTAACAATTCATAACATACAATTCATTAAAAACAAACTCACTGTAATCAGTGCAACAACCAAATTAATCTACAGAGGCATCAATTGTGGTTTAATATAGTTAAAAAGTAATAATGATGGCATTTCATAATCACCACTACATAATGAAAATAGTGTATATACCTCTTTCTGACATGAAGAGTGTTGTTTTTCACTCTGTGTGAGCTCATTCACCAGTGCGCACATCTTAATCTCCCTCCTCTGAATCTGAAAGACATATCGAGATCTTGGATGAGATTATATTTCACTTTAACATCATTGTGAAGGATGTCTCTTTGATGCACTTATAAACCTATACCTGTATTTTAGAAAACAAGGAAAGGTGACTCGTGTGATGAAAAAAAAACTAAAGAAGTTGTTTATGCTTTTATTAAGGATGCAGTACGTCTGACAAGGGTTTTTGTTTGCATGTTTCCTCTGTGACCTCACCAAATTACCCACTTCATGTCTGTGTCAAATGAGTACTTGTTCGGTTGTGTGTGCATGCCTGCACGCGCTTTCGTCAGGAATCACACCCACTTGGGCGTGATTCCTCGGTGAAGCGTTTCCGAGTTTTTATCTCCTTTGTCTGTGTTGACTGAGTCTACATCTTCTCACGATATTTCATTGTATAAATTGTCTCAATTTTAAGGCAAATTATTTCCTGTCTGTTGCATTTCGGTAAATCCAACAGCAAAGAAAGATAAATCAGAACGTGATCAAATATGAGATAAGAGTAAAATGTGGACCAGATCCAGTGGACTTTTGCCTTTTTGGGGGGGTTGAATTTGTTACAGTAGCACATGTATTATTAAAACAAGATTTCGCTTTAAAAATTAAAAGTCAGTTGAGTCAAATGTTGACCATTTCACCCCCCTCCCGCTCCTGTCCGCCCTGCACATGATCCAGGGATTGTTTTGACCAGAGTTGAGGGCTCGTTTGTAACTGTCCGGGGGGATTGATGGAGTTAACTTGGCTCTTTGACCTCTCACCTCCGGCTGTCGGCAGCCAGGCTCGCTAAACACACTAAACCTGAGCTAAGGCGAGACGAGAGAAGAAAAAAAAAAACACAGCGCACACACACACTTACAAATGACACACGAGCATTCATGTAATCAGGTAGGACTGTAAAAAGGGGGTGGCTCCCTGGACATAAGTGTAGGTTGTGCTTTTCATTTTATTGGCACCAGATAAAACACACGAATGCAGAGAGGAAAAAAAAAAGTGACCAAAGCTTGTATCCATGTTGTGAATTCATGTCATTCCACTTACCCAAAGCAAGTACAGAACTCGCTTACTTCCAATTTTCAAATCTTAGCTTGATTTATCTTTGAGTGTGTATGTGCGAGAATTCCCAATGTGAATGTGTGATAGGCAGAATGGATGTTGATAAACACCGGAGGATGTCGTGTCAAAACAGACAACTTGTCAAAACGACACGCTAACTAGGTCAATCACAAAGTTTAAGGAGAAACTTTGGAGTGGAGCTTTGGTTTATGCATATCTCTACGTGGATGTCTATGCGCGTGTGATAAGCTCCTGAACGAATCTGCAGGAGGGGACCTCCAATATCGAAGGTATTTTTAAATCAATGAGCTCTTAAGTGTATCTCAGTCTGAATGTGTTCACACATAGCGCACGCACACAACACTCAGCGCAGATAGAATCCCTACTGACAGGCAATGACAAGATAAAGAGAGGGAGAAAAAAGGGGGGA
>OMNM01027031.1:6329-38486 GCA_900302745.1 Parablennius parvicornis | reverse complement strand
AGATAGATAGATAGATAGATAGATAGATAGATAGATAGATAGATAGATAGATAGATAGATAGATAGATAGATAGATCCTAGATACATAGATCCTAGATACATAGATCCTAGATAGATAGATTGATAAATACATAGATCCTAGATACATAGATCCTGGATACATAGATCCTAGATAGATAGATAGATAGATAGATAGATAGATAGATAGATAGATAGATAGATAGATAGATAGATAGATAGATAGATAGATAGATAGATAGATAGATCCTAGATACATAGATCCTAGATACATAGATCCTAGATAGATAGATCCTAGATAGATAGATCCTAGATAGAAAGATTGATAGATAGATAGATCCTAGATACATAGATCCTAGATAGATAGATAGATAGATAGATAGATAGATAGATAGATAGATAGATAGATAGATAGATAGATAGATAGATAGATAGATAGATAGATAGATAGATAGATAGATAGATAGATAGATAGATAGATAGATAGATAGATAGATAGAGCCAGTACAAACTATTACTCGACTAGTATTTACTACTACTACTACATTATTGTTATCAGTAGTTGAAGGCCTATTAGGTCCGCAACAGTCTAACTACCGTAATATACTGAACAAATCAAAAGAGTACAAGGCAGGCGGCTACGTGTCTATGGGCGGCTGCACAGTACCGTAGTATTCTTAACAAAGCACCACGACATTTTAAATACATCCTTCACAGTCCCTGGAAAAACAGAACCCCCGGGTATTTTCATGAACTTATAACCACCCCATCAAAAAACAATTGCTATAAAGTGAGCATGTCAGAGGAGGAGGAGGTTTGTTAGTCCTTCTACAGCTTCAATTGAAAACCCTTGCTCATTGTGAAATGTGCCTTTTTAGGATTTTCAAATTTACACATTTCATCTTCTCCCCTGCTTTATCCATTCAAGGATTCAGTAATGTGGGTAATTGTATCCCAGCTAACAGAGAAGTTAGACACAGCCTGGACAGGGAAAACATAGAGACAGACAACCATACACACTCACATTCAGGCCTACGGGCAATCGAGGGTCAACAGCATGTAACCTCACAACTTAGGGTACACTTTAGAACAATGGTTGCCACTGTTCAAACTTCCAATTTAAAAAAAAAAAAAGTGGAAGGAACCTCATACCGCACTAAATGTGAAATGAAGTTTCTGTGTTATATTCTCTAGTGATACGTTTGTTCTTCTGAGGATAGGCTTGTTTGGGTTTACACACCATATCGGGGTGTTTGGTGGGCTGGTTGCTGCTTCAGTGAATGCAGTTTTTTTTACTGTTGTTACCTTCAGAGAAATTACATATTTGCTACCTAAAGTCATGACGGCCTTATGTAACAACAATAGGCCTTGAAACTTTCAGTATCAGTATGTTTCTTATTTTAAATCAACTCTGAAACAGGAATGGCGAAAGAACCGTTATCCTGGTTGCTCTTTATTTTACTTCTCATTCAGTCATCTCACTTCTTTCTGTCTGCATGTCGGAGTCGTACAAGCTTTGGGTGTATATATATCCTTGGAATTCAGAGTGTTTCTATTCTATTGAAGTCTTTTTTTGTATTACTTCTCTTATGTCTAGTTTTCTTCAGTTCAAAAAGAAAATCTTGTACCGCTGGTGTCCTGGGTAACTTTATGGGTTTTTAAGGGATTGACAAAAATAAGCTTTGGCTTCTGCCTCGTCCCATTTGGGCAACAGCTATTCTAAGAAAAAAAGAAAACAAAAAGGCGTGTGTGCGTGAACTTTAAACCACTACACCCTGAATACACTAAATTCAACTTTTGGACTGAAACTGTATCTGAGATAAATAAATCATTCATTCATTCATTCATTCATTCATTCATTCATTCATTCATTCAAATCTATTCTATTCTATTCTATTCTATTCTATTCTATTCTATTCTATTCTATTCTATTCTAAACTGTAGATGGACACGTGCCCGGGACATCGGTCATCCGGTGGGCTTGTTTACCACCATCCACCATCTGCCTCTCTGTGGGCGTCTTTGGAGATCTCGCGATAGTTTTCGCGACCTCGAGTTGCACCCACGAGAGTAGCGTTTCGCGCGCTGAGGCTAAGCTCCAGCCACCCGGGTGAGCGACAGCCGTTTCAGCCAATGACATTGACCTATAGTGGCGAGCGCAGCCAATCGCGAGGCGGCATTTTTTTAGAACAGGCGGGTTGTCGAAGTCTTGAAGAATAACTCATTGATCAGTCTCCAACAAGGCTTAGAGTTGGTCGCACCAAATCCTGCAGAGAAGTTAATTTAGGGTTAAAACGTGCGTTATTCCTTTAACGCCAAATCCTTAACTTGACTTGGACAAAACAAACAGGTAAATGCAGCTTTTTCTTTTTTTTTTTTTTTTTGCATTGTAACTTTGAATGTTGAACTGTTTTCAGTGGCTAGCTTACATACACATATATATCTAAATTACTAATTTGCTGAGGTTTTCCTCGCTTAGTTCGTGGCTCGTGTTAGTCGTGTAGTTTACCAAAAGTGACATGAGGAATGAAGCAAAAGAGTGACTATCTGCAACACTTTTCCTGGCTGTTGGAGCCAGTCTGCAGTTTCCTGTAGTTCACATGTTGGTGGGAGTCTCTGCTGCAATAAACTGTTAACATGGCTCTGCTGTGGGCAACACAGCGGCTGGACATCGAGCTCAGCGGACTGATGTTTTTATCTGAAGTGAGATTATATAATCTACAACTCTCGCTTCAAGTCTCACGTTTCCAGGCAGGAAAAAAAAAAATCTATATGTTCAGTTGAGATTGGTTGTTTTTCTATATCCTCCACATTGGGCCTGTGGGGTGTCTTTTGTTTTGGATAAGTTGCCCCCCTTGGGGCAGTTGGTGGTGGTGGTGGTTTGTTTTCCATGTTGTTGCTCATGTTTTGTTCGAGCTAGCAAAAAAAGAACCCCGGCCGGCGGCGTCAAAGTTGATGCCCAAACAGTCCCGGGAGCTCCCCGGTCACCGCCTCCCGGTAACCAACCGCGGGTTACGCGGCCTTTACTCGACTTTAATGTGGATATGCTCGATGTGAAAGTGCGTTTAAAGCCGCGTTTCGACGCGTTTCATTGTGAGAGAACGAAGGGCACATTGTTTGCTAGCGCTCCCTCGCGTCCGGATGTGCTTTTAAAAGAGCTGGGCGTGGCCTGCGGCTCGGTTTCCCGCACTGTATTCAAATGAGCTCGTTCCCTCCCTTTTCTGTTTTTCTCTGTTCAGGTGACAGCCCAGTACTGACAGCAGCACAATGCACTGATCACACTGTGTGGCTCCCGACTTTCATTTTGTCCCAGGAAGTATTTCATCTGCAGTACGATTCATGCATATTTAAACTTATTTGCCATATGAAAAGGAGATTCTGTAATAACCAGTGGTTGGTAGTTTAATATATAATGTAAGAAAACACGAGTGCATTCTTGGCCCCTTTACAATCAACGATTTAGGTTTTTACTTTGTTACTGGGAAAAATGGTCTTATAAGCTATTTTATGAGAATCCACACAATAAACAGAAATAATTAGAACCCAGTTCAGTTATGTACATCTCCAATATGTCATCAATACCATTCAGAAGGAAATTCGTTATTTCACTCATAGGAATGCGTATTTCGCAGAACAAGCCTGGGTTTGTTGACATTTGCGGGTCACACAAACAAGTGAACAAGATCCCATTTGCACACTTGATCTGGTGGGATTTTGATTTTCAACTTGAAAAACATTAAACGATCGGTTTCCCACCTTCTTGTGGCTTCTTGTGGCCTGGATATTGTTTTTCTTTGAGAAAGTCTGGCTTTTTTTTTGCACTGAATCTGTCAAATGTTGATATTTTGGCTTGAGATGCAAGGATGCCATCTTTGATATCCCAGAAACCCTTGCAGCAGGTTTCCCAAGATGACTCCAGTTAGCAAAACATAAGCACAGTTTGATGGCTATATATTCTGATTTTGAACAAATCCAGTTTGGTGTGATGGCTTTGGGCAACTATGTGTCAGAAAGGAGTGCTTAGTCTTTTGATGTATTGATTTATTCTTTGTGCAGAAGTGATACCTTTTTATGGGAAGTATAAGTAAAAAAAACAAACTGGTACACTATCTTTAAGGTCAAAGTTGCAGATTTAATTGATATTTTCTACTATTTTATTCACTGATATAAAGTCCTGCATTGAAGTTATAAAACTAAATTGAAACACAGCAGTTCAGTGGATGACAGCTGTCTTGATGCATTGTCTGCACAGCTTTTATTGTCTCTATAAATGTTGTAAATTGTTGGTTTATGTGTAAACTGATCTATCAAACCAATGGAACCATAGTGTATGTTGATACGATATTTAAGTGAAAAACATGGAGCGAGCGTTTTGCTGCAACTAATGTATTTAAAACATGTATACGTTTTAAATACAGAGAATTTAAAGTTTAGTTTGTATTGTGAAAATATGACTTAAACATCTTAATCAATATAAAATAACTTTTATTGGGGGGATTCTTGACTATGTTTGAAGATGCTTGTTTAGTTTAAATGCATGACATTTGAGGGGCTATTAATACTCTATGGGGGACTTTTCTAAAGTGTGCTTGTGTTAAAATGTATGTCAGCATCCAGTGATGAAACGTTCCTCTTTATAATATTTACTAAAAAGTGTAATGACTGTTGACCCAGGGCAGCTGCAATGTGGATTCAAGTGCGCACAATGGATGGGAAGGAAACCCATCGGGTGGATTCTCTGTCCAAACTCACGAAGGTGGATGAGCTGCGGCTCAAAATAAGCGAGCTGTTCAATGTGGAGCCGGACCGACAGCGGCTCTTCTACCGAGGCAAACAGGTGAGTTTCTTTCAGAGATGGATTTCGATCCTGTTCAGAACGGTCACATCTGAGAGCCACTGATATACACTGTAAATAGCTGAAGTAGGTGCATTCAGTTAGTCTGGCATGATGTCACATTCTCGTTATAGATGATTGGCTTCAACTTCTACATTTACTCGTCAGTTTATTTAAAAAAAAAAACAAAAAAAATGACATAGGAGGTCAGAACTAATTTCTTTCCCCTCCCCTTCTATCAGATGGAGGATGGTCACACCATCTTTGACTACAACGTGGGCCTGAACGATATCGTCCAGCTGCTTGTGAGGCAGAAGATGTCCCCCACTGATGTTGTGAAAAACAAGGATAAAGAGGCGGAGCTCTCCGACTCCGATTCGGGTTGCGGTTCAACCCAGAGCGAGTCAGACAAGAACTCCACTCACGGCGAAGTGGAAGGTCAGACCGCCGGCACCTCGGCTCAGGCCAGCGACTCCGTCGCTCAGATAATCGCTCCGGAGCTCATCGATCCTGGCTTTGGATTTTTTAAGGTACTTCTTTTTTTTTTTTTTTTAATAAGAAAATATGTTTTAGGTAATATTACTTTTGTCATTCCCTGTTTAAATGTGAACAGTGGGTCACTGAGGCGACACATGCTACTGTTGGGCCCAGTCTTTCTTTTCAAAGACTTTTTGACATATTTAAGACGATCCTATGAAATAGTTTTGTATTGTGTCCCAATACCAAAAACATTGATCCTGCGCTTTGAGTAAACCAATTTCACTCACAGTTGAGTCTCCATAATTTTTCTATCCATTTGTATGACCGATATAGGATTTATATTATTAAGAAATCACAACGCAACTTTAAATGCTGCTTGAGCTACTTTTTCGTGTCACCTCTGAAGTTTGTGGTGTTTTTCTTCTTACTCATTATTTTTATTCATGATTTTGGTCTCTTATCCACCGGTAGAGGTCCTGAGCAGACTTTTATATAAATTACATTGTTGTCTCAATGTAAATAAAATGTAATTATTCTGTGCTCCGTGAGTTTTTTTTTTCTTTTCTTCAGTCAGATTTTCAGGGGTTTCATTTCCAAAACTATTGAATTAAACTTTTTGTAACAGGAATAATACATGTTGGAGAAATAGTCTTGCTTTAAAATGTCTTTGATTAATCTTTTTTTTTTTTTTTTTAATTCCTAAAGATCAATGAGCTTGTTGATGCACGAGACCTAAACATGGGAGCGTGGTTTGAAGCACAGATCTTAAATGTGACCAAGACGACAAAGACGCCCAAAGAAGAAGCTGCTGAGGCCGAGCCAGACGAAGAGGAGATACTCTACCACGTTAAATATGAAGAGTAAGACTATTTCGTTCTTTCTTTTTTTTTTTTTTAATGGCCGATCGTTTGGGTCATTGCTTAGAAGTTTTATTGGAACTCTATTTTGCTTTGTATCACACCATTGCACCGCCTCAATACATTTCTGCTTCTAAGTATTTCTTTCCTCCCTAACTTGATGGTATAACAGTGTGCTTTTTATGGGAAAAATGAAGTTGTGAAATTCAGCCTGAATCATATTGGTTTTGTTTTTCAATAAATATGTTGGTTTAGTTTACTTGTTTTGTGAAAAGCACGCTTGCCCTGCTTTGTAAAATGTTGGCAAGCAAGTGGTTCTTTGCTCATTTCTCAACAAACAAATATTTGTCTGAAACAAAGTCAGTTTACTTGTTAGGAAACCTTAAAATATGAATTTTAAATTGTTGAACGTCAATGTGACAGGATTGACACCGTCATTTCAAATTAAGACGCCAAAACATAGCAAGAGAACAAATTATATGGGTTACTCTGTTTAAACACTCGCTTCTCCAAAGATCTCTTAACTTGACCCTTTTAGGAAAAGTCATGTTGTGCTTGCAGGAGTATTGGTGTCAAGTGAAAGTAATGAAACTGTACAACTGACTCTTACCTTTTCCTCCCGAGTGCCACCGTGCAAGAAGCACAGGTTTGTCTCTGATGTGTGCAACGATTTCTCTTCAGTTACCCAGAAAACGGGGAAATTACGCTGCTGGCCAAGGATGTCCGTCCACGCGCCCGGACAGTTTACCAGTGGCACCAGCTGGAGGCGGGGATGGTCGTCATGGTGAACTACAACCCAGACGATCCCAAAGAACGTGGCTACTGGTACGATGCTGAGATCCAGAGGAAGAGGGAGACGCGCACCGTGCGAGAGATCTACGCCAAGATTATTCTCGGGTAAATACTCATTTTAGGGCAACCTACGGGCAACCTACCTGTTTTTTTTTTAAAGGTCACTCATCACAAGTTGTACCAAACTGGATTTTTGGATGCACACGGTTGCAGGTGTAATTGCTAAATTACAACCTGAGAATATTCAAGTTCTTCTTTCCTTTAGCCATACAATGCAGGACAGATAATAACAAATTAACTTGAATGTATTTTAAATGCTTGATCTATGTCCAATTATTTCACATAGCTGGTCTTTATTATTCTTGTCTATATATGTAGGTGAATATTCAGCTTCATTAAAATTTTGCAGATTATTGACTGGTTGCTTTTCATTTGCAGTGACGCCGGTGATTCTCTTAATGACTGTCGGATCATGTTCCTGACTGAAATCTACAAGATTGAAGAGCCGGGTTCACTGAGCGACGTCCCGGCTGGATCGGAGAGTCCACTAAAAAGTACTTGTTTGTTTTTTTTTTAAACATGAAAATGGACACCTTTTTTTTAATAGTTATCACCCATTTCATTATTTCCATCTAGATTTAGTGCATATTTTGAAACTCAGATCAATAAACCATGTAACGACTTGTCTGCTCTCTTCAGGATCAAATGGACCCGAGTGCAAACACTGTAAAGACGATCCCGACAAAAACTGTCGCTGGTGCAACTGCAACATTTGTGGCATCAAGCAGGACCCGGACAAACAGCTGCTGTGTGATGAATGTGACATGGCCTATCACACGTACTGCCTGAATCCTCCTCTCACCTCCATTCCCGAAGACGAGGACTGGTCAGTGGATTTGATGTTTGATCCTCAGTTAATTGGTTTTTACATTAGTTGACAAAGTTGCATCATTTTTGTCATTGGTTGAAAGAGTGCTGCGTTATTTAGCTTGACTATATTATGATTTTTATTGTCATGCTGTCTCAGGTATTGCCCCAGTTGTCGTAACGACAGTAGCGAGGTTGTGCGAGCCGGAGAGAAGCTGAAGGAAAGCAAAAAGAAAGCCAAGATGGCGTCTGCCAGCTCCTCCAGTCAGAGGGACTGGGGTAAAGTGAGTATCACCAGCCTTAGATTTTAAACGTTTATTCGAATTAGTTTTTAATGGTATGACAATGAAAGTAACATTTGTTGTTTACATTGATTTACCATATGCTTTTAATACATTTCCACACTGCTCACATATTCAAAGTCCTTGTATAGAACTCTGGAACACACACTTGTTGAACGCCACAGTTTTTCAAACCTAAATGATCCGTTTCTTGTTTTTAGGGGATGGCGTGCGTCGGTCGAACAAAGCAGTGCACCATTGTCCCCTCCAACCACTACGGCCCGATTCCTGGCATCCCGGTTGGCTCCCTGTGGAAGTTCAGAGTGCAGGTCTGTTCTGGTTTATTAGTTAATGAACAAAACAGCATCCAGCTTCACTTTAGATCCAGTGGTGTGACTGGAACCTGCTGTTTATGGGTGGAGGCAGGGTGTGCCCTGGACTGGTGACACAAACGATTATATACTTACATTGACTCTTGAAAGACGGCCATCAATGTCACATTTTCAAACTGCGATAGAACCGCGTTGTTCGAGGAAAACACTTATGCATGCACTACGAGGACATGCAAACTCCAGTCAGAAAGTCGCCCAGGAACTGCGTAGATACTTGATGTGAGGAGTGTGTTGTAGCCATGACGCCCAACTGAACAAACAATATTTATTTCAGTAACCCAGATTTTTTTTCTCTCTTCTAGGTCAGTGAATCTGGCGTCCACCGGCCTCACGTTGCTGGAATCCACGGCAGGAGCAACGATGGCGCTTATTCCCTGGTCCTGGCAGGAGGATATGAGGACGACGTGGTATGAAGTTTGCCTTGATTTTAATAACACTGAAAACAAATGAGTTTCTTTTATAATAAAGATGTGTAACTGATGCGCTAACTTCAGCTTCGAAGTTTCCCTTGTATTATTTTTATCAACATTTTGTTTTACTTCAGTAATCTGTTTTACCACCAGTTGTATAATGTTGACTCCGATAGCATATTTTTCTTAAGCTTTGTGTGATTTTATGTTTGTTAATGTCTCGTGCCGTAGGATGATGGTAACGAGTTCACATACACCGGTTCCGGAGGCCGAGATCTTTCTGGAAACAAGAGGACGGCCGAGCAGTCGTGCGATCAGACGCTTACCCACATGAACCGGTATGACACTCAGGGACGCTCTTGATTTGTTTTTTAACAAATGTAATTTGTGTTATTGATTTCCTCTCTGGTTATTATTTTGGGAACCACCAGGGCTCTGGCTCTCAACTGCAACGTCCCCGTTAACGACAAAAATGGAGCCGAGGCCAAAAACTGGAAGCAGGGAAAACCCGTCCGAGTTGTGCGCAACTGCAAAGGCCGTAAGCACAGTAAATACTGCCCCGAGGAAGGAAACCGTTATGATGGGATTTATAAGGTATGAAAATTAGTTTATTTAAAAAAAAAAAATACTTTTATTTTTTTTTTTTACTACACTTTTTGGTAGATCAATTCTTTGTGGTTCTAAGGTGTGATGTGTTTATAACTTTACCCATTTTCATTTTCCTGCTGCAGGTGGTGAAGTACTGGCCTGACAAGGGGAAGTCGGGCTTCCTGGTGTGGAGGTATCTACTGAAGCGTGACGATGACGAGCCGGCGCCGTGGACCAGAGATGGAAAAGAGCGAATCAAAAAGCTCGGGCTCACCATTCAGGTAGATTTCATACTGGCGTTGATCTTTGGGGTTTTTTTAACAGTCACCTTGACACAAATGGCACATTCTTGGTTCCTAATGCTCCAGTGTCGGTCCTGCTAGTAATGTGAGTACCGATGATTTGTATCGATAGGATCATCGGTTTCATTTTCTTGATTTTGTTCCAAGAATATTAGTGACATACTCCCCTGAACATGTTACATGTTTATGTATCAAATCTGCAAATTCCAAAGCAATGGAACAGACTGTCACAGTGACGGGAATTAGTTTAGAGAACTCGCTTCAGAAAGATGTAAAAAAGTCAGGAACTCCCAGAATTCAAGAAATGCATAAAAGCCACAATGTTAAAGTATGAAAATGAGATTTGAACATTAATAATGTCAGGTGTTTGATATGAACTAGCATGAAAATGATGTTTTTTATTTGCATATTGTAAAGACTGCACAAATATCCGTAAAACTAAATATTTAAAAAGTTGAATGTTAAGAAAATAACAGAGTGATGTAAAGTGATTTTAAGATGACAAAGGGGCAGATAAAAGACTGGTCTTCTCTTCTGCTCTTTTTCATTCAGTGGAAGTTTTGTTGCAGGGAGCGTTAAATTAAAGAAAGAACATTGTACAGATAGACTCGCTTCCCGTTGTGTTTGTGTGGGGAGGTCGCTGTAATCGGACTGTTTGTTTCAGTATCCCGCCGGCTACCAGAAAGAGAAGGAGAACAAGAACGAAGTGGAAGAGGAAGAACAGACACCCAGCAAGACAAAGAGAAAGAGAAAGTCTCAGACCGCTGGTATGTTGCCTCTGCCTTTCCTGTTTTGCATTGCATCGCTAATCATGCATAAAATTTGTTTGCTTTTGAAAAAGTGAACTTGAGATGTAGTTTCTGTTTTTATGAAGCAGCTGCAGTAAAAACAGTTTGACTTCTGCTCCGTGGGTTCTGAATAAATGACGAATTTTCTTGATTTGTCGCAGATTCCCCAAAATCGTCGCCAAGCAAAAGTCCTAAGAAGGTCAAAGTGGAGGTGTACAAACTTTCCCAGGAACAGAAAGCGCTTATCAAGAACGACAAGGCCAACAAGAAGCTGTGGGATGAAGCCCGGGAGTCGCTCTCACTTGGACCGGTGAGCTTTGGTTCTTCATTCGGTCAAATGATCACTCCAATTCCACAGCATTCCTAATACTGTCGCTTTAAAGCATAAGTCATTTTTATCTGTTCATAAACAGTGTTGTGGACATGATCAAATCCCCAATATGTCTTTTCTCTACAAATTGATGCATTGACTTGCATAAATAACTTCATCAATAACTTCTATAATGATGATAGAGAGAAGTATTTTTTTTCCAAAGGAGAACTGAAGATTTAATTTTTTATTGACGGGTCTCCTTCAGTAGCTGACAACTGCTGCATTAACGCCAGTGTAGAAAGTATTAAGACAAAGAAGGGTTTCTTTTCTTGTTTTCAGAAATTCCTGAGCAAAGTCGAAGAGGTTTTTCTGTGCATTTGCTGCCAAGAAGTGGTTTACCAGCCCATCACCACAGAGTGCCAACACAATGTCTGCAGGGTAAGAATCTCTTGATGTCCCACACTTGGTATTCAATGGCAGATTCATTTGATACTAGCTACGAAAGGAGTGAAATCCTCATGAATACATGGAGATTGAATTATATAAAGTTGCATTTATTCATTATAGTAAAACCATTTTGTTCAAACTTGACCTTTTTTTTTTTTTGTACAAGGTTAACATAACTTGAAAGATGGTAAGATGTGGAGAAATAAAAAAAAGTTTTCAATTTGACTGCTCTTTACTTCAGGAGTGCCTCCAGCGGTCCTTCAAAGCAGAGGTGTACACCTGCCCGGCCTGTCGACACGACCTGGGCAAGAACTACTCAATGTCTGTCAACCAAGCTCTCCAAGACATTTTAAGTCAGTTTTTCCCAGGGTACAGCAATGGGCGATGATCATTGGTTCTGCCTACTCGGCCCTTGAGCAAACAGGAAGTAAAACTGTTAAGGGGTGTTTTTTTCCAGTCGAGGCAATAAAGAATCAGTTTGTCTTAATATATATATTTTTTTTTTTTGTGATTTATAAAACTACAATATTTGTGGACTTTAATGCCGCCAACCTGGAAACTGCCAGAATGTGGCATTCAAGGTGAATTCAGAGTCTTAGTAACTGTCCCGGTACTCTCTTTATTTCCCCCGATCCTTGATTTTCATCCCTGCGTTTTAACTGTTCCATTAACTAATGCTAATGCTATCCTTATTCTAAAATCAGTCACTTTTACGTCTGTGTTCACCGTTCATTAATGAAATGTTTTGTCAAATGTGGCTTAGCTGTTTTCCACCTAAACCTTTTGGAGATGTGTTTTGTATTAGAATTTGGATCTCAAATGCTTTGGCTTTGTTTTCTTCCGCATTTTAATGTAACTTTGAAAACATTGGATCACAATTTATATTATGTTTTTATGATGGTTCACTTATTTTCTGTCCCGGTGTGATGAGACCGTTGAGATTGCACTAATGTGATAAGTGAAGAAAAGTGTTCTGCACTGGGAAATCTCAAAAAGTGTCTTGTTGGAGATCAGTGTCATCAAACTGTGGACGTTTTACTTTTATGATTCTTTTAATTATTTTTTTCTTTATCCTTGATGTAAAAGACGTTTCTGAAAGTTATTTGAAAAGTTCCGTTTTTTACAGCTTACCTTTTGAAAGCTGAGCAAGTAACAAGATTACAAGTGCGATTATAATTTTGTCGTAGTATGGGTTCCCTTTCTTCAAAAAAGACCAAAGGAAGGTCAGAGGTTAACCGGCTTCATGATTTAATGTAGAACCCTATCTAGTTTTCTAGATGTCCCTCGCATTCAAACTGAGTCTAGAAAATTAATTTGTATTGTTATGGATTGTAAACTTACTGTAAAGTAAGCGTTTACTGTTTTACTTTTATAATCACTGCCATTTGTGTATCTGGGAGGAGGATGTTCAGTCACTCGTATGTCTCCAGGGGTTAAAACTGAACTTAATCACTTGCAACAAACTATTGGATAATTCTGAAATTAAATGTAATTCAACAAAAAGCTACATGTGTTTGCTACTTCAGCCAATGCCTTTTTGATAAATATTTACCGTTCAGGATCTTAAAGCAGCGCACCAGAACTTCAACCTTTTTGATGGAGATGCAAATATTTGCGTAGAATGGAAATGTATATTTTCTGAAATTGTAAAATGCCTGGTCCATATTAGTTTTGATATGTATTTTTTAGAATTGCTTGCACACATTTAGTGCAACATTGTGTCAATACAATTTGTGTTATTCAATAAACAGTATAAACTCAACTTTGTATTCTCTTCCAGTAAATGTTTTGAAAATTCCCTTTTGGGGAAAATCCTTGCGCTCATTTCATTACAACAAAGAACTGGCTGTTCCTTTTGAAGTTGTGGTAAGGATGGTGAGTTTAAATTAAACCTGCAATGATGCATTTATTCAGATATTCCTCAATGCGTTTCCCTGCATTGAGTTAATATCTTTTCTTTCTCAGACTATAAAATACTGCTGCCTTTCGCAAACCCGGTAGTGTGTACGTGCGTGGCGTGCACGTACATAAAAGCCCGTCTAAAGTTGACGCTTGTAGCCAGTTCTCGGTGTCATTAGTTGATCTATGTGTCAATCACCAAACAAACCAATCACATCGTCGGGCTTTGCGCAAAAGTCTTAGTCAATACGTCACATGACCAATCACAGCGCACGTTTTGGGAAGTGGGCGTTCGCCAGCGTCTCTTACTAAACGCTAAAAGAAAATCGATCCCGGGATTCTTTTTTTTTTGCCAAACGAAAACCACTCGACTGAGTAATACAGGGAGAAAACGATACATTTCTGCAGGAGGTAAGAATTCCCTTCGTGGTTCACGCTTTGTTCGTCTGCAGCGGGAGCTTTCCCGTTGAGTGTATCGCTCTGTCGTCTTGGTGTTTTTGTTTTTTTCGGAATGCAGATATGGAAGTAGCTAACGAGGCTAACCAGCGTTAGCCGGCAGTACGGTAACATCAAGGCGCGGATTTAATCAATTACACACATTGGTTCGCGTCCACAGACACCTTTAGTAGGTCGCATTCAATTAGCACTAAACTGGGATATTACTTTATGCTGAAAGGCTTCCGCCGCGGTGGTTCGTTCGCTGCCGTCTGGGACACAATGCGAATAGTTAGCGTTAGTTGTGCGGAGCTTTCGCCGCCTTTAGCTGCGGCGAGTAGTAACAGACTGAACCCGAGGAGCGTGTTTTTTTTTTTACTCCCACAAACATCTGAATCAACCGGTAGGCTGTGAGCGACTGCATACAATGAAATGGTGATTAGCATGTCCGTACGGCTGCCTGCCGTAGTGTTCGACTGTTGAGTTAAATGCTCTGTGTAGGCCACTTTTTGTTGTGGTTAAACAGCTGGGGGTCATATGGCCCAAAACCACTGATCAAACGGGGCCTTCAAAATATTAGCAGTCCGCCAACGTGTTTTATTAATGACCGTTCTTTTCTTTTTTTAAGTGTGATTTAATCGTCTGATTTTTTTTTTCGTCCGTACACATGTTTGTTAAATACAAATTATCCAGTAGTAAGGATGGAGTACCTTCAGTAATGTCCTTGGTTAACTTGACTGTGGGTTCCTACATGGTATCTTTTAGCATTTCATGCAAATGAATTGAAATAAATGTAAATTTGACTCTCAATGTGCTGTGACTTTTTTGCAATTAACACACACCCCACATATCAGGTACAGCAGGTAATGTGTATTGGTCAACAATAAGTTGCCGTTCTAGTTTTTCTGCTTTTAGTTTGTTTAAGAATAGTACAATATTTGTTTGGATGGGTTTGCAGGCCAATCATGCTGTTTAGACACTATTCTATTAATGTGTATGGCTTTCTCTGCTGGCTAGTGTGTTAATATGTTAATATTTAGCCGTCTCAATTAGAAGAGAGAATATGAGTAGTTATTTCTTTGGGTGATACCTGTGAGAGAAGACCTTGTATTTATCTTTTTTTGTGGTTTTTGTGAAAACCTCTTTAACTTGGTTGGATTGAGATCAGAGTACAGTAAATCTATAAATTGATAAACACTTATACCTCAGTTGACCTTCAAACCAAGTATGGGAATGGGAAACAAACGTGACTTCAAAAGTGTCATGTTTCTTTGGTGCCATTCAGGCTAGAAACTGCTAATCTACTGGGATTTTAATGTAGAACCGTTTCTATGGTTTACAGATAATAGTTTCTGAAATACAGTATCGCCAGTGAGTGGCAGTGCTCTGCATGAAAGTGTCTTGTTGATGTTAGAGGATGGCAGACTCGATCAAAATGATAGAAAATCAACAGTAACTCAAATCATTTCTTGCTGAAACCAAAGTATGGAGAAAATCATTTTCGAGCATGCGATATGTCAAAACTTGAGGTATATTCTCTAGAACAACCAATCACCACACCGGGTGTCACGCCTGTCAATACAAAAGTGGCATCAGAGACCCCGTTAATGTGACAGTTCTTTCATTGCGAAATGGACCGTTGTTTACATGGCAGTGATTTTCAGAGTCACTGGAAATGGAACTTTTTGAAAACGGCTCTCCAAACGCAATGTTTTGGAAATGCTGTGCTGTCCTTCTACATTTAAACGGGGAAAAACTGTAACTATTCTAAATACTATGCTGAGTATTGCACCCTTTGTGCAAAAGTCAAGTAACCTCACACTGGTTTCTTGAGCAAGGCATTGCATTCACTGTACTCGGTTGGCTTTGCACAGTCACCAGATCTTAATGGAATTGGAGTCCACGCAACAACAGTCAACTTCAAACTGTTTTTGTGATTTCATTTCATGATGGTTTTGCATTCAGGCAGCAGTATTTAGAAAACACCCACACATTGAACTGAGAGAAAAGTAAATGTATCCATAAGAGATCCAGATAAGTGCTGTTAAATTTAGAAGTGTGCCGCCCAAGCACTCTGGCAGGTGCATAACTGTTTACTACAAACATGGTGCACGTATGCAGTGCCCAGTGTTTCAAAAAAGCTGTTGTCCCAGTTTTGAAAACATTTGCACTCTGGAAGTGGCATTCCATTTTGACTTGAATTTGTTGTGAACTCACGCTCATTGTGGATTGTTTGTTTGGAGGAACATTTGGGTTTTCAACTTTGGTTAATATTGGATGATTTCAATTTGTGTTTGGTGGTTGTGGTTTTATTGAAACAGAGATTAGTGATTAGCTACAAAGCATATTTTATTAGACATTTATGGTGGGATTTATCTTTGGAGGTTGACTTTCCACTTAACTCTACAGTGCACTGAGGTTTTATGCCAAGTAATTTGCTACCGACACAATTTCATCCTGCACCTGAGGTGGTGTTCGGTGGGTTAGGAGTGATTTTGTTGGGTCCGACCTGCTTGGAAGGTTTCGGAAGAAAATATCAGAGATAATGAACATGTTCAATATTTGCTACAAGAAATCCTGTTGTGTGTGGTCTGCTCCGAGCGGCAGGGTGTGTGACGTCGTGTGTATTGGTATGAAAGCCAATCAGACTGAAAGCAACATTGTTCCTGCAGCCAAAGCCAGAAAGTTCCCGACTTGTTAACGCGTGACTTCCTGAGATTATACCATATTAATTCATTGGGCAATATAAGCAGACATGTATGGCACTGTGATCACTAAGTTTCACTTTATTATTCCTCACTGCTCTTCTTAACTATATATCTTCCATCAATTTGTTTTGAGGTTATTTCCCCAGTGTGAGTATTTTGTGTTGGAATATTAATTCATCACTGTGACAGCAGAGTAGATGTGCGCTCCATAAATTCACGTTTCTGCACTTATATCAGACGTGACCATTATTATTAACCTCGTTAGTACAGATAAACCCTTGTGGAGGTAAACACACTTGGAACAAGTCAAGAGCAAAAACATCCTTCAAAGCCTCAGTGACGAGGATATATTTTATTTTGTGGAAAAGATCGGCAAACTGTCCATTTCTGCTTCCGAGTTCTCCCAAGTTGGCGGGACAATTCCCGCACCAATCAGGATATTATAAAAATAGGCAGGTCGTTTTCCAAGAGATCTGATTGGTCAGGAGACAGCGCTTTCATTCTCTGCTCCAGAGTTAAACATCAGAGTACCGGGATGTTCTATCTCGTAAGGAGTGAATCTGCTTTGCAATACGGAAATCCCAGAGTTAATCCTGAAGTTACCTTGATAAAAGAAAATCCAGAGTCGTAATAATATAGGCCCGAGGTTGATTTCTGGCAGCGTGTTTGCTTACATCTACATGCCTTGTTTTACACTGAAGTCACTTTTGACGACACAAGATTTGGAATATTGAGCGTGAAGAGCATAGACCTATATATATAGTTTTATAGAAGTCTATGGAGCAGATCCTGATACTCTGCTGAAGGATCTGTCAGTGTGTGATGAACTCCAGTGTTCACACCACACACTCTCTGATCAGAAGCGGAAGATCTTGTGCTAGATGCTTGTGCTTTTGTGATCTTGAAGTGTGTGGTCTCTTGATTTGTGAAGATTTGAAAAATCCTGTAGTGTGTGCGGCCTTTAGGCAGTTGTTCAGACACTCTGATAATATGGATTATAATATACTGACTTTGGAAGTAACAATTGCATAAGTTAATTTCTCTGTCCTTCTCAGACAATATGTTTCTTTTCATTTAATTTTCAGTTTAGAGACATAACGCAAGTGAAAGAAAGCAGTCCTGCATGTTCTTTTTAATGTGTAAGTTGAAGGATAAGTTGTGTTTAAAATAGCCCCCTCAAACTTCCTGGTTCCTCATGGTGGTATTGGACGTCAACTAAAGCCATCCATCTATTAGCCAGCATTTTTAAACAACACTTGGGCTCGATTTGCGTGACTTTTCAAGTGAAATCGCATTGCTTTTGCATTTACATAGCAACTTTCTCGAAACTATGTCATCTATTAACAACAACAATGGCGGACTACATGCTCCAGGTCGAGCTGCAGAAGCTACACTGACACTGGCAGGAAGAGGAGCAGGACCATAGACCTATATAGCGCCCCTAAAGGTCTGGCCTGTGCTGAGCCCATAGTGACATGTAGCCGAAATGTTTTTTTTTTTTTGGAGAAAAAAGATAGTTTTGACTTGTGTCAACAGGGCTTTTGTTCAAGCTTTAGACTCTTGAGTAGATTTCAGAGAAGACAGGTGATGCTGAACAAGCTACAATTAAATCTATGAATTGCAGTGCACTTTTAGCCTCAAAGATTCTAATAGATGGCAACTGAAACAAGCAGCATCGCAGCTGCACATCCAAACAGCCACCATGTGAAACAGGAAATGATACGATCACTGCAACGCCACAGGAAGAAGATCCCACAGGGTCAATGGTGTAATGGCTTCACACAATTACTGAACTCTAAGCACATAATGCATCTATTGAGCTGCTGTTTTTCTTAACTTTTTCTTTTTTTTCAAGGCTTAAAAAAATGTCACAGTGAATAAATAATCTTGATTGAAATTGTTACCAAAATGTACCTTTTGGTTTTTGCAATTGGTCAGTCGACAGGGAAAGTTTTAAAAATAAAGTTTTAAAATAAGATTTAATTCAATTAAACTAAGCCAAAAATGTTGTTTCGTCATTCTGATGATAATTTATAGGTGCAGATTCAGGTAAATATCAAAACAAACGTAAACAAATTAACATTTTCTTTGTCTCACAATTTAATGAAAATCACAAAAAACATGATCAATCCAAATGATCAAGAAACATTTCAATATTAAATAAAACCAAACATTTTTTTTAGATAATTAACAGTATTTTTTTTTTAACTTAGGAAATGTGCTTATTTCAAATGTAAAATAAATCTGCAACATCATTATACAGAAAACACACAAAGTTTGTTTGCTCATTCACTGTCGTCCCAAAACAGGATTTCTTTTAATTACATTAACTTATGTGATGTTTTTGAACAGCCAATATTTAGGAAGGTTCAGGAGGGGCTACAGGATTCCAGACAGGCAACAGCCATTCATAAGAGACATGCACTTTTAACCAATCTTATTTTGGGATGCCGTGATAACTGGCCCTGCCTCCCTACTACTGCCAAAAAGTTAAACCACAGTTGAGCACGTAAGCGAAGGCTTTGAGAGGATTGACAGCAGTTGCATGCTAGTTTACTTTCTTTGCATGCTTGGAGACAAATTTCTTCTGGCAACCCATAATATTGCTCACTGAGGCAGAGATAATGTGCACACAAGTGTTGTCTAGGCTCTCTCACAATATTATACGTGCCTGGTTTCCTTACATACGTGTGCATGGATGTAATTTGCTCTCACACATTTTGAGAGATTCTCCTACATCATGCAATTCAGGTCTTGTTGACATTGTTGACATGCTGTTGAATTCACTACGGGGGTCTGTTTAAACCCCTGCATTTCTCAATTAGTGCATGGACTTGCTATGACTTCTTTAAAATACAGCAGGACTCTTTAATCCAGACACTTTGACTACATTTACACTGCAAGTATTCATGCTCAGATTTGATTTGTTCCCTAAATCTGATTTCTTTGACCACACGGGTTTCACATATTTTATCAAGTGACCCAGATCTGATTCTTGAGATTGCACATGCATACTTGTTGGGTTTACAAAATTCAGGCTTCAGGACTAAGCCAACAGTGAAGCAATGAGGGATGACATATGTTTCATGATAATGTCGGAGTGCCTGAGAAGTTCCCCAAGCATCTCCAGGATTTTTGGGCAGAGGAGGTAGAAAAGGGCCATAGTTGCATCTTAGGCAGGGCGTGCAATGAATGGATCACCGAGATTTCATGTTGGAATTTGAACTTTATTAACATGGATTCAAACTCATCTTACACCAGACGGGGGTGTGATCGGCCTCAACGCCTCTCTCTCTCTGTACTGAGCAGGGTAATGACTATAGACGATCAAACAATAACAGAATTACAAAACCAACAGTTGTAATTATAATAAACTAAACTCGCTATAATTTGCTGCAATCATTTCGTTCTCTCCCCAAAGACAGAGACGTCATGTGACTTCTTCAACTGACCACTGTGCTGACCTTTCCTCTTGTCAGATAGCCTCCATGCTTATCATTTATTCCCAGCGTTTTCACTATGAGACAAAATTAGAATAGATGGTTGCAGATTTGATTACGTTAAAGATGCAACGTTAACAAAATTCAATCAGCCCGTTTAAATGGCAGTCACATTGGCACATATCTGAAACATTATTTATTATTTCCACGCACGGATGAGGCCGGTATCTCTTCTCAAATTATCGGAATACATGTGTTTTTTGCCTGCATACATTATTAAACCTGAGCCACATAGGTAAAAAAAAGATATGAATGAGTCTCGATGCTTGAATTCTTTAAACCTCATCCACACTCTTAGAAATCGATTCAAGTCATTTGATGTAGACATGGATTTTCTCTAATAATGAATTCTTTGAATGAGGTTCTTTCAAACGACGACACTTTTCAAAGTTTTGGTGATTTTGTCTCTCTATGCATGAGATTTATATTTTATAAAGCTATAGTATAGTGTGTGTCTGTCTGTGTGTACGTGCATGTGATCTTAAAGAGTTAAATATTGACGTCTTGCCTATGCTCTTCCCTCCTCCAGATTTACCTGCAGTCATAATTAGATCAGATGGCGACTGTTGTGCCTAAGGACACAATGTCGGCTCTACACCCAACCACAGCCACGCCCCCTGATGCGTTACGAGATTCTCCTCGAGGCCCCGGCTCCATTGCACCCCAAGATCAGATTCCCACCAAGGAGCCAGCAATAGCCGAAACCCCCGACATAGCCATGACATCAGAACACAATGCAGCTCCAGCTCTTACCCCAGCTACCCCAGCTCAGCCTACAGATCCTGGCATAGGACCGGAGCTCCATGCGGATCCAGGCGTTGGGCCGGAGCTCCACGGAGATCCAGGCGTTGGACCGGAGCTCCACGTAGGACCTGAGCTGTCTGCTGGCGCCCCGCTGGGACCCATCCCCCCAGTCCCTGCCATGAATTCCGCCTGTAAGATCATGACTTTTCGACCCACCATGGAAGAGTTCAAAGACTTTGCCAAATACATGGTCTACATGGAAACTCAAGGAGCTCATCGTGCCGGGTTGGCTAAGGTCAGGGCACGCTACGCTACGCTTTTCCGACACTGTAAACACGTTAGCAGCATCTCTTTATTCCTGAGAATTCTCATAAACTTACACATTATCAGTAAAGGTGGAAGTTGCAACAGTGAATTGGTAAGAACACGGATGCCCTGTTGTTGGTGCTTTTAATTCAAACGAGTACTCTGAATAAAGAAAATACAGAATAGTGGTATCACAGCAAACATAATTGTACAGCTAAAGTCAAATGCTGTGTAAATCTACTATAATGGCAATTTGAGGAGAAACTGGCCAACAAAAAAAGAATGGACCGTAGTGATTCTTTAACATGATAATGAATTCGCCATAATGCTAATAAATCGAAAGCCCCATGGCTTTTTAGCCTTTGCAGCACAACACGGATAAACTAGTGTACACAGTCTGCCAGACTATCTTGCACTAATGACTACACTGGTGGCAGAGAAAGAAATGTTTGAAGAAACATGCCCAAGCTGCACCATATTTATCATTCTAACATCACATGAACGCGTAACCTATCACATCTCGAGTTGACCATTGTTTTACCCTCCCTACGCAGACAGAATTATCATTTGCATTATGTGTCATCACTTTAAGAACACAGGAAGGGTGAAAATACTACAAAGTCTTGTGATGAAATCTTCATCAGAGAGGATCACACTTTAATCTACAAATGATTATTGGCTTTGAATTACATTTGACCAGGTTTAAAGCTCCCATCCTTGGGATAAGTGTTTCAAGTGTGTGTTCTGTTCTTAAATCACATTTTTTAATTGATTTAACACCCTGTCAATACATTTAACCTCTTTTTAAATTGTGTTGCGTGAATCTACACTTTCTGATTCTCATAATATTGATTTGCTGTGTCACATGTGAATGAAAGCTGTAATATGCAGGCGATAAGCCATACATGAACACAATCCAGGAAGACCTCGATCTTCTGAGAGCCAGATGTCAATTAGAATGGTTTCAGGCAAAATGAAAAACTGTCAGATGAGTGAAAATATGAAGTTGTTTTTTGAAACCATTTGAACTAACGAAGTGATTCTTGTTATCAGTGGACAATCCAAAAGTATACGTTCAGACCCAGACAGTATTTCCTTGAGCCATAAATCCGCAAGATATTGTTGAATCATGTAAAGCTGTGCGATAAAAATGTCCTGGTGCTAAACTGGCCTCCCTCTAGGTAACTCTGTTCACCAGTAGAACGCAACAGTCCTCCAGCAACCCTCATCAAAACTTCAACACCTGTTCATGTCACTTCTCTGACATTTCCAGTTCCACCTTGTTTTGTTGTTTCCACACGTTTCAAATGTGCTTTCATTGAATTCGAAAGTCAATTTATTCTGGTTTTATTTACATTCAATACAGCTTCCAAACATTTTGGGGAATTATAAATTTAGATAGTCTTAATGTCCCCTGCGTCACAAGACAGACCTCCAAAATAAAGTTCAGTGTGATCTTAATGTCTTCAAATGTTTTTTTTTGTTTTTTAAATCCTGTTGTTATTCAGGTAATTCCCCCAGAGGGCTGGAAACCGCGCCGGTCTTACGACACCATCGAGGACATGGTGATTCCAGCTCCCATCATGCAGGTGGTGACTGGTCAGTCCGGGTTGTTCACCCAGTACAACATCCAGAAGAAATCTATGACAGTGGGTGAATACCGCAAGCTGGCAAACAGCAAGAAGTACGTATTTTCTTTTTGTTTGCATGAACGTAAGAATTTTTTCTCAACCCTGTGTTTCAAGACGACGTCGAACCTTTTGAAGGTGTTCACAATGATTGGACCACTTCCTTGAGATACATTATACTAATTCCACAATGGAGATTCTTCAACTCTAATTGTAGCCAAATATGTAGATTTTCTGTCTTGCAAAATTTTTTTGGTTCCATTTATCTCTAAAAAGTTGCGGCAAAAGAGATGAAAATATTCGATGTAATACAGTGAGGATTTTTGTAAGATATTTTGTATTTTATCTTTTTTCAGATACTGCACGCCACGCCACAAAGACTTTGACGACCTTGAGAGGAAATACTGGAAGAATCTGACATTTGTGTCTCCGATTTACGGTGCTGATGTTAGCGGATCCATATATGATGAGGTGTGTATTGGAGCCAACATTAATGATAATGATAATAGGACTATTTTGCCTTTCGTATACATGGGGAATGATTGAAATCAATTCTTTTGTGCAGGATGTTCATGAATGGAACATCGGCCACCTCAACACTCTGCTGGACATGGTGGAGCAGGAGTGCGGCATCGTGATCGAAGGCGTCAACACCCCCTATTTATATTTCGGCATGTGGAAGACCACCTTTGCCTGGCACACAGAGGACATGGACCTCTACAGCATCAACTATCTACATTTTGGACAGTCCAAGTCCTGGTCAGTCGGTTTTTCTTACTTGAAGGATTCTTGTCCAGCAGCGAATGATTGAGTGTGTGTTTTCATGCTGCTGTTTGAACTTTGAACTGGTGAGAAAGTCTTGTGTTTAACCCACTCTAGATTTTCTCACCAAAAATGGACTGTGATAAACACTCTGGCATTCAGATCATTTAATTGGTGTATGAAGAAAAATTTCCACATATGAAAATATCAGCCTGGTGTTTGATATTGTACACTTGTCAACAGCACCCCCTTGTGGCCACATGGCGCCAAACAGACATCTTCCCCTCACCTCTGGGTGAAATCGACCAGTTAGCATGAAGCCTACTGTTAGTTAATTTCATTTTATGGAAATATACACCTCGATAACAAGTACACTGTGTTGTGTTAACACATCTCAAGATGCATCAGAACAGGAAGAACACTATCTGCAACCCCCAACTAATTGCTGAAAAAAAACTCCTTTATTATAATTATAATGAAAATATTAACAAAGCTCAGTGTGCTCACAGTGATAAATATGAACCCAACTTCACTTGTAACTACTTACTGAGAATTATTTAGAATTAAACATTAAGGTAATTCACTGTATAATATTTATTTAATCTTAGGTACATCCAGAAACTCCCATCGCTCTGCCGTTGTTGATATATAGCACCTCTTTCCTTTTGACTTGCTGCCAATTTAGTGATAGTGTTGACATAATATAGAGACAGTGGGTGTTACCATTTCTCACCTAGATTGTCGACACTAGGAATTAGTGTTAAAAGTGGAAACTGCTGCTGATTTCTTCTAATCTTCACACTTAGTTTTACCAATGACAATGTGGAAAGGACTCAGATCTGTGCAGTCAGTTATTTTGCCACGCTTGCATACTAATATGTTGGTAGTGGTGAGAACTAATATTTTCTTATTTTTGGAGGAAGTTTTCTCTTTCTCTGAAAACTATCTGCCTTGATATTGAAGCATTTGATCTAAAAAAAATGTCTTTAATCAAACATCTGATCTGAAGTTAGATGTTGTATATTCAGTTCTTAACCAATGAAAACAACAAAAGTCATGATATTTACTGAGCCTGGTTTACAGCAGGAGTAGTCACGATAACCTTTTGTCTGCCTGCTCTCTAGTCTCTGCATCATTATTACATATATTTCTAACCTTTCTGTCACACACCATGGAGGTCCCGGATTTCCGTGGAAAAAAAGTAGTTTTTTTCACCTTTTCTGCCCTTTTAAAATTCTTTTGTATCTGTTTTATTTTTCTACTTCATCGCCACATTGTTTTCCATTGCTGGCACCACAGGAGGGCAGCGCAATCCACCCAGCATTCAGAAATACAACATTACCTTGGTGTGAGAGCGTGTTGGTTTTCTTTTTTTGTATTTGCACCCATCTGTCTTCTTTTCCTTCAAACTCTGCTTCTCCTGCACCTTTCTCGCCCACCCCACGGAGTTTGTTTTTTGATAACTGTGTGTGTGTGTGTGTGTGTGTGTGTGTGTGTGTGCGCGCGCGCGCGCTGCTTCCCCTCTCTATGATGTAATCTCATTAAAATCACCTATCGAGTTTCACACACGTCCTCCAGAGTGGGTATAGAGAGTGTGTGTGCGTGTGTGTGTGTGTGTGACACTGCCATACACACTGGACTCAGTGCAGGTTATTTGTCTTGGTGATGCTGAGTTAAATGGCTAAGCAGGTGTTGGGAAGTGTGGACGACAGTATGTTTGTTTACTTCATTATTCTTTTTTTAATTCTATAACGATCATAAAGCTGTGTCCAATAATCCAGGTCACGATGGACCTGCTAAATGGTGGTTTATTTAGATTTTACACATGAGAATTGGTGCAGAACCTTTGGAGCACACTGTCGCATTCCCAGAAGAATTATGATAAGAACCTATTTGTTGGCTTAGAGTGACACCGCCTCGCATCAAGTGATCAGCACACCAGATTCCCGGGAGTTAAGATCTGGGCAGTGCACACCAAATGCTTCACTATCATATACGCAGCAATTTAGTGCATAGCTTTATCATTGGCAGGTAAATTTGTGCTTTACTTTGGTAAAACTTACAAAGAAATGACACAACAGGCACATTCTGATGTAAAAAAAAAAGCACAACTTGTATTATTTGCAGTCATGTGGCGCTTTGTCGCCATCTACTGCTGGCTTACAGACACCCCATTTTATATTATATGAAAATGTCCCACTCTTTTGTTTGTGCTTACAGGAATATGGACAAATATGAATCATACAAATTGTCTGTATGCAGACTTTGTAGACTTTAAAGTGTTTGTAGACATTGATATGGTCCTTTTGTGGGTCTCACAATGCATCTCCAAGAAACTCCCAATATACTGTATCTGTACACGTCATGTTGTTTAATCTATCATGAAATCCAACACAATGTTGCACATCCTACAAGGAATTGTACATTTCAGACATTCTTGATGGTTTTATTTATTTCATTGTTTTTGTGCTTTGTTTGTATTTATTAGGAGGAAGGTAAAGAGAAAAGTTCCCAGGTGGTTGTTTTCTAGTCTTGATTATGTGTTATGGTTGGAATGGTGGTGGTAGCATCGTAACGAAAAGCTTTTCAAACACGTCATCATTCAGCATTTTAATATGCAATGGAAGACACTGTTGTGTTTTGCCTTTAAAATCCAAGTTTATTTTTTATAAGACTGTCAACACAAACTTGCACAAATTGCGCTTTTAAAGTTAACATTATTGAATCATGCCACAGTTACCATTAACCGCTTGTTTAACATTTTGATTGTATTTTTCAAGCCACTGTCTGCCTCTATTATAATTTGCTGTCAGATTACTTGCCCTGCTTGTTCCTGAATTGTATTTGTAGTCCTTACATCATTCCAGCCTAATTTGCTCACAGGTGGATAGATTCTACCGTTTAAAACCGCCCCTTTTGTTCTTTCTCCCACTCCTTAATTTTGTGTCAAACTCTAACTTGGTTTTATTCTTTCTCCTGTGACTCTGCCTCTCACTTGAGCTATCATCAAGCCCTTTCACCTTCATTTCTTTTCCCCCTGCTGAAACCGAATCATTTTCACTTTTGTACTCGTGTGGTGGGGTAATTACAGGCTGTTAAACAAGAGCGTGGCCCTTTAAAACACACACCAGCTCCCTTTGTCTTTCTTGTCCTCTCCTCTCATAGTGCAGCCGTTTGTGAAATTAACTCCATTCCCCCTGCAACTGTGCTCCCATCAAAGTCAGCCTCCACCATAAACACGCAAGCGCGCACACGCGCAATGTTTAAAAAAAAAAAAAAACAGCCTTGGCTGCAAGTTACTTTTTCCTTGTCTTTTTCCCTTCAATATCTTCCTTCTCTTTCTTTTCGATGGTGAAACCTCCTCAATCACGCCTCTTCCTCAGCACACAATAGTAGATACGTCGTCAGATAAAACACGAGCCTCCGAGCATGTGAAGGGAAGGCAGGAAAAGGCTGACGAAACGGAATAGAAAGGAGGATATATTGAAGCGTAGCCCAGCTGCAACTTCCCGGAGAAAGGACGCATTTATAATGAATCCATCAGCTCTCAGTCGCCTTCTGTAGTGCAACAGTTTTTTTTTTTTTTTTTTTTTTTTTTGAACCGCTCTCATTTGACAGCTCCCAGAGGACAGACACAGAGCGCCGAAAAATCTGCATATTAGTTAAATCTAACTGCAGTTCAGATGATGGACGGGGCAGTTTAAGGCAGAGTCGGTGGAGGAGAACCAACTTTTTTTTCTTTGTTCTTTTTGCTTTTTGTTTTAAGAACTGTTTCAGAAAAATCCCAAGAGAATCTGCTAAGAGCGTTACTCAGGACACCCTGTGTCACAGAAATGTGCCATCTATGTGTGATAATAACATAAACTGATTCAAAATAGGATATAAATATTAATCCTAGTTTGCTTTGACATTGAGCGCATTATTTCTGTTTTTATTGCTGACAATTGTTGACAATTATTTTCCATCTTGTAACTGTCACTGTTACAATTAATATGTTTAACTTGAAACGGGTGCAAGACATTAAGTTTCATTGAACCTCTAATAACTTACTTACTATTATTTCTTCTGAAACAAGGAAAAAAGCTTTTGGATGAATATTTAAATGTCACTCCAATCAATGTTTTCCTTCTTCCTAAACTCCGACAAACTGCTCAAAAGCCTTTGTTTTCTCTTCCTGTGTTGTTTATTTTGGTAGATTTTCTTCTTAGATATTAAGCAATTATCCAAACTTTAGTGACAGAAGTCAAAGAAGTGATACTTTCTTGCATTTAATTGAGTAATGAAGTTGAATCCGTGTGTGTGTGTGTGTGTGTGTGTGTGATTTAGATTACATTCAGGCATGATTCCTTTCATAATTCAGATGTACATTGAATAATTTAATCTCAATTTGTAGTTTGAACCAGTTTACATTCTTTCACTGGACATTCTGTCTGATTGTTTCTTTGTTTGATTTATTAATGTATTTTTTTTACACAAAATTACCACTGATGCAACGAGGAGAAAAGTTGGGACTCAGCTTTTCACAATAGTACATTAAACTTTAACTTAGCAGCCTGTAGGTGTCTCCAAACTTTGCCAAAACAACAAGTTTGTTCAACATTTCAACATCTGCACGCCCGAAGCACGATAAATGTTTCACCTAAGTAATAATTGGTCGCGGTCACAATGAAAATTTTCAATGAATTCCAAATCATTCCTCTGAATTACAAATGTTTGTTTGCCCAGGGATTATGAAGATCATTATTAATAAGATAGAGATCACATATATTCCTCATTCACCATTTTGCCTCTGTTGTACTTGGCGCGGCTCCAGTCTCGTGTCCTTGTCAGCAGCTTGCAGAGCAGCAGACGTTCGTCCCCCCCAGAGAGCTTCTCATCACTCAACACCGAGTAGCATCACAGCGAAGGGCCTGACCAAATAAGCACTGTCCCACACCTATGAATATGATTTTAAAGTTATGTATAGGAATAAATAGTTTGGCTTCATGAATGTATGTATATATGTCCGGACAAATCTCACAGAAATATTCTGCTCTGCTTCTCATGCTCTCATGACACTCCTTAATTCCCGCTGCCAGGAATGACGTCCCACTGTAGATAAATCATATTCTTCCTCAAGAGAGGTGTAAGAGTTCAAGCCTTCATTTGCCGTGTGTTGTTTTATTTGTGTCCCTCCCTCTGCTGGCGGAGTTTCATACGTGTTGCTGCCATGGTAACAGCGGCCTTCGGTGGGAGGGGAAGCGGGAGATCACACGCTGATCGGCTGATTTGTTTAGTGTTTGTTGCCGGGGCGGAAGGGATCATCGGAGGGATGCTCTCTGATGGCGGGTGCTCCACAATTTTGTGCGCATTTGACACAAAAAAGCAGCTTGCAAAGAGCGTGAAACACTTTGAAGGGATACTAGAAGCAGAAATGTACTCGGTTCCTTTATTCCTGACGCTTGAAGATCGTTGCTGATTTCAACCACGGTTCAAAAGTGTAGCTGTGACACAATTAGCCCCTCTTATCTCAAACACTGTAACATGCAGTCTGTTGTATCTCTCAGATGTGACGCTGCCTTGATGCATCTCGAGACTTGTTGTCACAGTATTGAGAGCAGTGGGAGTGTGGTGTAATCGGCGCCCATGGATAGGTTAAGATACTATGTCAAAACGTTAATGAGGCACAAGCAATGCATATGCAGGGACAAAGTCTCGAGTGCTATATGTGCTCACATTGGCACTTACGATAATGCCTCTCGGCAATTACGAGTCAGGTTTTGTAATGAAAAACCATAACCCAAGGTCAGATTAGAGTCGCAAGTATATGCAAAGTTTTCCAGCTATCTCTGAAGGATAATGGGAACCACCAGGACTCAGAAGTTATTACTTTTTTTTTTTTTTTATTGTCCTTGGTCTTATAGCCACAGGACAAATTACAACTCGTATAGCGTGATTCATTTTTATCATCTCACTCATTGCCCATTATGTTTGGGTGCAAACTGCAGGAATTAGAAGTGCGGTCACACTCGCACAGAAAGATTATGGTCTTCACGTCACGGCGGGAGTTACAGACATTAATTGCATTTACCACCCCCCTTCAAAATTTGATTAACAATAATGTAATAACTTAAACACAACTTCATAGTTTTATTGTCAGATGTTACATTTACAACCTGTAATTTCTTACCTGCACAGTGGTAAAAAAACAAAACAAAAAAAAAAACCTTTTGTGAGAATAAATATTGATAAAACACAGTAGTTGACATTTATCTGACTGTCTCATGTTTGGCCTACAGGTGGCAGTGTGGCTCCATCTTCAATCTAACCACTCTGACTAAAATGGACTGTCTTTTTTTATTTCTTTTAAGCCTCCATTTTTCTGTGTCTTGTACTCATTCTTCTCTCGTGTTAAGTGTTGTTTCCTCTCAGCTCCCTCCATCCTTGTTCTCACTTTTTCATCATGTACTCCAGTTTCTCCGTTTGTTTCAAACATGAAGTTGTCGAGGCTTCAGTTAGAAGAGGAAAAATGTGCACTTTGTTTTCTCCTGAAGTTGCCCCAGGTCTCTGGAGGTTTATAATAGCCCGGAGGAAGTAAATGTTGTAATAAAGGATGTGTAATAGCTTCTAAATGTAACATACGACTTGTAGAGCAATGCGTCATACTCTGAAGTACATACACTTTACTGTAGTGGTAATGACTCACTCTAACTCCAGGCTGGCTAAAAAAAACAAACAAAAAAAAAAAACAGTTAACATATAGTCACTATCATTAAACAATGACATTCTTTCGCTTTGTATAAAATGATGCACATGATCACTTTAACTTTTCAAATCACAAAGTCCTCTTATGATCTTTTCCATCACAATTCATTTTATGATTTTAGAATCACTGCTGTTTTTTTACCTCAGGAGCTGTACAAACAACTACTAATTCCACTTCTATGTGCTTAATTGATTAATTGCACATGTTGTGATAAACCCCAGACTCCTATGATTAAGTGAACTTAGGTTGGATTTGAACAATTTACCTTGTCTTTCCTATAACCTGCTGTTGGTGCATATTGATCAGATTTATTTAACTATGATTCCAATGTCTTTTTTTTTCTTCTTTTTTTGGTATTTATTTTGATCTAATTTTGATTTTTTTTAAGCCAGATTATCTTAAATGTAACTGCAGACACAACTTCTCAGAGGTTTATTTTTTCACATAATTTAGCAGGTGAGTTCAGTGTTTTAAACTCTATTTACTCTGCTATTCCTGTCGTTTCCTGACCAATTGCAAAATGTGAAAAAATTGAAAGTTTAAAATTTAATCACAACATCTGCAAGTTCCAACGATTTGTTTATTAGTAAAGTGAATAATTTCCATAGGTTTTCTACATTTGTGAAATTATAGGACAACATTTGATGAATCACAACGAACATCTCAGTTAAATGTGTGTGCAGAGTTGTGGACTCGAGTCAAACTTTATCACAAATTTAATAACTTCAGACCCAAATTGGGGAAAATCTTTTGGGACTTCAGAAGCACTGACGCGAGACTTGACTTAGATGTGAACCTTTAACGTGAAAATGATTTGACATTTTCCCCCACAAGTACAAAAAAAAAAACAAAAAAACCCCAACATAAAAACCGGCTATTTAAAAGTGTGTCATGGATCAATTAATTTTTCATTTGTTTCCTGTATCAAAGTAATCACATGGATTCCCTGCAGCCTTGAATCCACCATCGAACAGCCTCCAATCAGAGCACAGCTGTGTACTACAGAGAGTACATCACGTCATGCTGAGCATAAACTGTTTTCTCTGAGCTGAACACGGTACTAGTTGTAATATCTTTTTATTACAAAAGCTACGAGGTGGCAAACAAAAACACGCATTACCTCTGAACAGCGCACACTGATGGAAAGACTTTGACTTTTAAGCCTAATATAGTGCTTTGTAAGTGTATGTCATGATATTGAGTTTAATCAATTTGTTTTTTCTAATTCATAATACTTAGACAAATTATTTTGTTGGTGCTGGTTAATAGTGCAAAAACACTCCACTTATTTGCGAATGCATTCAGTTGAACATATTTGAACAGAGCTGACTTATTAAATGAATACATCTTAAATAAAAGTCTCAAGAGTGTATCAAAGTGGTTTAAGTGGTACTAATCATAATGACACCGACATTATGAGACTTATTTAGGCCTTAAATTTCAGAGTTAGGGACTTGGACTTGACTCGGGACTTGCATGCAAAGACTCGAGTTTTGATTGTGACTTAGAAAACAGTGACGTTGGTCAGACTTTGTCTCATTTGACTTTTCCAGCTTCACTTTATGGCGGTCCAGGAATGTGAGTCTCAGTTTGTGTTCATTCTCAGTATTGTACCAGCAGTATGATCTTGTAATACCTGCAAAAAAATGCGTTTCACCACGGAGGTTTATCATAAGAAGAATAAAGAAAAGCTAACAATGTCAAATGAAAGAAGCCATTATCCTTCATTTTCAAAGGCTTCACTTTTAGTGTTGAAAGAAAGGGGAAATGTTTTATCTTTAAAGTTTAATATCTAAGTTTTGAACTCTGAAGAGCTTTTTTTTTTCTTTTTTTAATTTGTTTTAAATGCGCTGTAGTCTTGTCACCCAGGGTTTCTCCCTCATTGTTAGGACCTATGTAGCACTCAGTTTTACTGCGATGCAGCGGGTCCGTCCTTCCTTCTTTGTTTAGTGTGCTACTCATTAAATTTTAAAGAGGAACAAAAAAAGATGATCTAATGAACAGAAACTTCAACTGAAAAATTTTCCTGCTTTTTTTTTTTTTTTTTTTTTTTTAATTCAA
>OMNM01027028.1:7873-20664 GCA_900302745.1 Parablennius parvicornis | reverse complement strand
CTATATACTATATACTGTGTGTGTGTGTGTATATATATATATATATATATATATATATAGATATATATATATAGATATATAGATATAGATAGATATAGATATAGATATAGATATATAGATATATAGATGTATATTGTATTTGCCTTGTTACAGTAATACATTTACTCGAAAGGATTATGACACACAAATCATTAGACCTTTTCATATCTCTCCATTTAGTCCATTTGGGTGGCTTCGTTGTTCTTTATGAGTGTTAACCATTATGTGACCATTAATACTATAGTTCACTGTTGGGCATCTAAGGTGAAACTGTTTTCCAAAAATTACTGTGGTCTTCGACTTAAAATATATGATCATATGGCAGACATTTGATTAGTTTATATTGATCAAAGCTCTCTGTATTTTTCTACATGAGCAGCGACTGAGAACATTAGAACTGTGACTCAGAAGCTGAGGTGGTCATCAAAAATTGGCTGAGCTCATTGTCCTCATGCAGATATAAAAAATTATGAACTACATAAACAGGATTTGTGTCGCTGATGGTCGTCTGAATGAATGAATGAATGAGGTCAAAGTGTTTGTTTGTGGTGTATGTGTTATAGGAAGACAGGACTAACCTTTACCCTAGTTGAACTCACCACATTCATATATCGGAAAAAGTGTAAATATTTATCCAAGACTTTCTTCAATTCATTTTCAAGGTTCAATTGCTGCAATGTACCAGTAAAGGAAACAAGTGGCGTGCACAACTGAAAATAGAAGCAAGAATGGCTAGGAATATTTGAGTTGCAATAAACTTTTATTGTGTTTGTTTACATGCCTTTGAAGCATTGAACAACCTTTTCGTGTCAACAATAAAATACCTTAATATTAAAATTTTGAAATTGCTATAGAAACATGCCCTTATCAAACTTCATCTGGTTTTCATTGAACACAACTAAAGATGGTGAACTTGTTTGTACAAACCACCAGGTACCACTATTACTTCTTAATAACTACAAACATTCTCTTTCACCAGAGCTACAAGCTATAGTCAAAATGAAACTATACGGCCCAGTAATTAAATGCTATGTAAAAACGATCCTAGAGATACTGAAACGATTACTTTGGTAAATAACGAAAAAGTAACGTATTACTGAGGAAAATGCCATTTCTGTATGATCCTAGCAAAACTGAGGTGCAATATCCTTGAGGTTGAACCCCACATAGGAGCTTTATGTGTTAAAATTAACACTAATGAAGGAGTTTCGTTTGTACACAATGATGCCGTTCGCAAGGCATCATGGTAAATGTAGGACTCAGCAAAAGTTAGCTACTGGGCTAACAGCTGATCAATTCTAAACACACGCAACGTTAATGTCATGCAGTTTATTAATTAAACCGTATAACCATTAACGTTCCAATACTCTCTTTTAACATGTGTGTATCATTCCGTGTCGGCAGACGTATAACTTGAACTACACTGTCTGTTGCTAACGTTAGCATATGAGAAGTAGCCGATGAATTAACCTCTGTAATATAGCTAGCTAACGGAAACTATGAAAATATAACTATTCCAGCGACTACAAGCGTTAGCTAGCTGAGCTGTCCTCCACTCGACTAATGTTGAGAATGTGTACACCTTAGCCACGTAATATACACAAACACAATCTTCTCCTCTACCCAAAGAAACCCCAATCAATTGATCCATTTTAGCATCTATCGGCTAGCTATGTCAACCAAACTCGAGGAGCGCTCGATTCGTCCACTGCGCCCAGACGAGGGAGCGGGAATCACGGGATTCCCGTCAGTTAATAATAAAGCCCCCACCCATCTGTGACGCGTTGTGTTTCAAAACACGCGTTCCCGTCGCGAAAGCAGACATGGATAGGCCTGTAGCTTCCAGGGAAAACCACTGGCTTTCAATAAAACGAAAGCGATCCCGGTCGATTTAGTGACCCCATAAACTCACCATCTGTAGTATCCGTCTGAGCATGGCCTCGAAACTGTCTCCTTCTTCACAGAAAAACCGAATAAGTACTCCAAATGTAAAGTTTACGTGTGTGAGCGGCGAACACCTGACCGGGCTCAGTCAGTGGTGGCGGATGGGCGGGTCACAGTCACAGTCACAGAGGATGCCTGAGCTGGACGCACAGCGCGGCCACATTCAACACCACACACGTAATACATTCATAAAAACCATGCCAATTATCAATATACCTTTTTATTGAAATATCTAGCGTGATGGTGCACAGTAGAATACCCCAGTCTCACATGCGCAATAGATATAAAAAAGATTTGCAATGATCTGAGCCATGTTTCCTCGGAGCACGTGACAGTGAAGTGAAATAATTTCTTTTGCACTCTTTTCGTGAGATGTGAGGCAATAGAACCAGGCTGGCGTGATTTGCTGTCATTACTTCCTTTTTAGGATTGTGTGGAGTATTTCACAATGAAATACAAATAAATTGTTTCTTTGTATTTTATGGACCCCGAGTCTGAAATAAAAGCTATCTATCTATCTATCTATCTATCTATCTATCTATCTATCTATCTATCTATCTATCTATCTATCTATCTGAATTAATTCAAATCACACTCAATACTGTACATTCAACTTAATAAACACACATTTCTCTTGACATTATCCACATCTGTAATCTCACCAAAGATGAAAAAAAAAAAAATACAGCTTTCACAATTTACAGTTTGAATTGTGGTGATCATAAACCAAACATGGTAGATTGCAAGGCACTTGCAGAAACAGATGAAGCTAAATCCTGAATTTCTTTACAGACATCCATAAACTGCACATCTGACAAATACACCTGTGATTCATTTGGCCTATTTTATAAAAACACAATATCCAGCATCCTGTGTGAGTCAGATGCAGTATTATTAACTTTTCTATGGCTGACCATGGTTCAGTTTTTTAAAGGCCCACATTTCAACTGTGACAGTATACTGTAATGTGTTCAGACTTCACAGTTATTTTATGCTCATTATTATAGCGTGGTGTATAGAAATCCTCCCACATTATTAAACATCACATTGCATACTAATAAGGTGATGGTTATAGGCAAAGCACCGCTGATGCATAAATGCTTGGGTTTAGTTCAACTTTCTTCTGGGCTCAATTCCTAACATGTCCACAATTTTATTATCACAAAAAAGTTGAAGTTGTAATAAGTGATTCACGCATTTGTAGGTACTTCCTTTCTGACTATATTGCAGATGAACATTACTTGGCACTGAGTCACTTTGCGAATCGGACTTCCTCTAGGAGCAAACACTTCCCACTACCGGCCTCCAGAAAACCACCAACACAGTGTGACCATTGCCTGAGAAATATTTGACATGTAAGACTAAACAGGAGCTTTATTGCATAAGCACCACACTGAGGGAAGAAAAAACATCTAAACCAAATGCTTTAAAGCAAACACAATTGTACTACTAACTGGTGATGGATGTTTAAAAAAATACATTAAAAAAATCTTAAATACATTTTTGAAAACTTTTTGACACTTTTTGGCATCACTTCAAATGTCTTTCCAATCAATTCAGAGTTTATACAGCACATTTGAAGAAGCTGTTTCAGTGAAGTGAGCAATCCTTCTCATTTCACAGGTCAGTCTTCTCAGAAGGACTTGCTCCTTATCTGTGTACCAGATCGGAACCCTGCATGGAGCAAACCACATAATGAGTTGTGTTGTTGACTGTCACCGGAGAGCCTGGGGTGTTGCCGTTGGTTGGGCTGCATGCTGGGCTGCGGATGGGATTACAGATGTCTTTGAGTCCACGTAGGTACTCTGCGTGGACAGGCTTGTGGCTCTGCAGCACCCCGATGGCTTCGTCAACCTTGAACCACTTCCTTTTTCTCCCTGTGAAGAGATTAAAGAGAGGATGAAAGAAATCTGTTTTCATAAGACTTGTTATGACCAATTGTACTTATCCAACTCTCTAACAATGTCTGTTCTTGTGATGTAAAATAAAGGCATACGTATTTCTCAAATGTATTTAAACATATCCAGAGAAATAGCTAATATAAACTATACACCAAAAGTTATGTGTCTGGTAAATAGTTAAAAAAAATTTGTGCCTGTTCATCCAAGAGTGAGCTCGTCACACTGGCCGTTTTGTGATAAAAGTTGCTTAAAATCTTTTTTAAAAGAGACTTGGCATCCCGAAGCAGAGTGTGAGCAAGCTGGTAATCACCATGATGAGATGCCAAGCCTGTGTTTGGTTCCTCCGCACACTACTGAGACTCCTTTCTGTTAAATAAATAAATGGTTGAATTCCCAATATGTCTTGTTTCTCAGACGTCAATCATCAAATCCACAAAACAACACCAAACAAAAATCAACAGCACAGAAAAGCTGTTTCTGCACTGGCAAACTTTGAGCAACTCACATACTCTGCTGTTCATTTGACAAACGCAAACAAACAGGACAATTTTTAAGGCAGAATAGACAGGCTTTCCAGGTTTGAATTTCTTGCCTATAGTTCATTTTATGACATATATATTCTACACATTTCCTTGGTTTTTCTGCTCAGTTTATAATAGTAAAAATCCTGCTGCTCTCGCCTGAGCTGTACCTATCTTATATCACCTAATATTGTATAACATGCCATCCACTTTGAGGGTACACAAACTCAGCTCAGCAGCAGATCACATAGCAGAAACTCAATGTATTTAAGCATGTAGACATGGTGAACATGGGGAAGAAAGGTTTAAGTTACTCTGAATATGGCATGGTTGCTGGTGCCAGACAGGCTGGTCTCACTGTCTCAGAAGCTCACTTAAAGCCAATGAAGAAGACCAGTTTTGGCCGCACAACACATTAATCCTTGAGGATGATGGTTTACACCAGTAGAACACCACACGTGGGTTCATTCACTCTTATCAGCTGACAACAGGAAACAGAGGGTACAGTTTGCCACAGGCTCCACAAAATTGGAATATAGAAGATGGTAAAAACACGCCTGGTCTGATGAGTCTCAATTTCTGCTGCGTTGGGCAGTTGGAAGGTTCAGAATTTAGCAAAAAACAACATGAAAGCATGGATCTATCCTGCTTTGTATTGAAGATACAGATTCTGGTGGTGTAATGCTGTGTGAAATATTTTCTTGGGGTCACTTTGGGTATTGTTTAAAAGGCCTAAACCTGAGTACTGTTGCTGACATTGACTTCTCTTTATGACCGCAGTGCCCCCACCTTCAGTATGATAAATACTAGCAGCAGGATGACACGTCATGCCTCAAAGATCAATTCAATAGAGTATCCTGATTTAAAATCAATAAAACACGTTTGATACATGGTGGAACAGGACGCGTGCATCATGGATGTGCACCACACAAATCTGCGGCAACTCCTGATGACCATCATGTCAATATGGACCAAAATATGTGAAGAGTGTTTTCCGCACCTTAATTAATCTATGCTACAAAGAATTGAGGCAAATGTGAAGGCAAAAAGGAGTCCAACCCTGAAATAGTAGGCTGTACCTAATAAAGTGGCCGATGAGTGTATATACATAATATTATCAAAAATAAGTTGTGCTATGTTGTGTTATTTTCATTGCATTTTTTGACAGAAAATGTACTCACTTAAATGTACTCAGTCGCATTACAGCATAATGTGTATTATGGTGGTCGACGACAACTATGACTAAAATGGTCAATGGCATATTTTTTCGTTATTTATTTCTTAGTATTTCAGGGGTGCAAAATACCATGTACAGTTTGGCTTGTAGTACACCAAAGGTTTAGGGACCTATAAAAACTTTAGCAAGAGTTGAAGTTGTGTTTGCATTTGTTTGTAGGAAGCTTTGCACTAGTATTTTTTTTTCTTTTGAAAGAATGTCAGCTGGATTCATAGTCTCTGGGCGTAAACTGTGTCCTGCAACCATGCACATTCTCATTTGTCCAAGTAGGAGGCGTCTCAAAGCAAATTGAATAAGGGTCAACTGGACTTGTCTGTCTTAAAACATATTTTACCTCTTTTCCTTATAGCGTCATCATTTCATGCTGCTCTGTTAGCTAGGCTTACGAGCACAACTAAATACAGTAAAAGACTGAAATACTCTTATCTTACCTTTACATAATTAAACCAAGTAAAAAGAAATGTTTTTGTCTTGTGTTTATGTGACATTTCTGTGTGGAGTTTTCATAGTCTTGGGCCTGCTCCACTGTCCTGCATCTCTGTGTTGGATAAAGCAGACTAAATGATAAATGAAAGGACATTTGTGATTAAAGGAAAACATTTGATACTGTGGTAAGATTCCATACAACTACTATGTTTTCTTACACTAACAGATAAATAATATCAATGAGCTACTGGTACGCCTCAGAGGATTGCCTGGGTGCGCCTGACAATGTTGTGACTTTCCTCAACATGCAAAAATGCCTGAATGTCAGAAGGAATACCATTTTATAGCACAAACAGACAGAAAACACAAAACTGTAGCGCATTGAATATGTCTAGATGTTACCAAACCCTTTCCTAAAAAAAATTTGAAATCATCAATCAGAAAAATAATGTATCCAGTAAATGACCATCAGGAAGTTATTTTTACTGCATTTAAATATTCCACCCCCTCCCTTCCAGTTTGCTCCAGCTGAACTAACTTGGTATAAAGCCTTTGATAATCAGCTGATATTGTGTGGGAGAGGATACGCTCACTTAACGCTGGCACCCTGAATGACGCGACCAGCAGCTTTTCAGTTGATAGCGAGCGTGAATGAGACCAGTCGCCGCCCAAACTCTTTCCGCTCAGTCACAGCCCTTGCGCAGGCCAAGAGAGGACACATAAGGAGGGGGCCGTGCGGAGTGGTGATAACTGGAAAACAACTGGGCACAGCAAACATTCCTCCCCCTTGCGAACAGGCTGAACTCTATTTCTGGGGCTGAAGGGAGTAAGTGATCACAAACCCTTTTTCCAGACCCATTAATAATAGTTTATGAGCTACACAAACCCAGTAGAAGCAATAGGTTGAGAAGTATATGATGAAATTAAACAGATTACAAGCAGAGTTATATTGAAAGTTTGAGACTACAGGTTATCAGTAATATGAAAACAATCAAATTATACCAATAAAATCTCTGCACCTTCTTTTTATAAAAGCAAAGTCAATGAAATGAGATGAAATATTCAATCTGTTTCCACAGCTGTTAATTCAATAACCAATAAAATGCCCAGTTGAGTTTCCAAGTGGAAGCAAATTCATTTCGCATTTTTTTTTCCCCCTGACAACATTGTAGGTCAAGTGCGCTGACTTCACGCACGTATGTCCCAGTTTCTCCGTTTACAAAGTAAAGATTGGAGGCCAAACAATCTCGCTGGGCAGTTTCCACTTACTTTTTGTCACTGCATCTGGGGTAAGATGGTAGATAATGGCTTGGCTCTAACGTGATCAGGAATACTGCCCCAGTTTTAGGTTTTGATTGAAAAATTCGAAACACAGTGTTTTTTAATCCAAATCATTATATAACCAACCTTTATCATCCAAATGATGCCTTTTTATAATTGAGCCAAAGTCTAAAATGTTCTATGGAATTTGTTTGTTTTTTTTATTAGTTTTTTTAAGATCTTCACCTCAAATCTTTAAAAAGGGCCATCCTACAGCAGTATTTCTCAACTGGTTGGGATTTGGGACTCATCGTCACCCTTCATGATAAACTGCAACACAGTTTTAGGTCGTGACCCACCAGTTGAGACTCACTGGCTTTGAGTATTTCAGCAGTGTAGAGTTGTGTTAAACACTGTTTATTTCAACAGCCCAGGTTGAGGGCGAAGTGTGGAAAAGGCTTTTCTGCTCAAGCTCCAACATGTTGGATGAGATCAGATTGATACGTTTTCTATTTGATTTCCTAAAGATATACTCTAATAATCAAGCTATTATAAGTCTGTAACATAAAGGTGAGTCTGACTATGAGACCAGTTATATTGTAACAACTACCTATAACATATTTCAAATGATTTACCCTTTTTACTTCCTTTTTTTTTTTTAATACGTGTCCTTTATTTTTTTTTTTTTGTATTTTGCAGAGCTTGTTGCATATTTTCCTTAGAGGTTATATGAATAATTAAAATATTGTGGCCATTATGGATCCAAATATGGTATTATTGGATTTTGCATATTTGTTTTGACCTGTGTATACAATGTGCGGCGCTGACATCATATGGATATTAGGTTGGGTCAATCAATGCGCAAGCATGTGTTGACCCCGGAAGGGCGCAGAGTTTTTTGATCGCTTTGGCGGAGTTTGTGAGACTATGCTTGTGTTTTGTTTTCTGATGATTCGGAACTTTGATTGAATACGATTTTGCACTGAAATAAAGACAGACTTTTGTATCGTACTGGATCTATGGGCTCAGTTGATGGACAAAGGTAAACAGTAGCCGCCTAGCGTGACACACCCACCTACCGAGGCAACATCTCACTAGCCCAGTACCAGGCTGGTTAGTATAATCATAATAAAATCTTTTGTTACATCAAGTATTACCAATAACTGACTATCTCTTGCAGAAAATATGTAAAAGTGTAGCAAAACACAAACAAGGACAATAAAGAGGAGGACTGCAGGCTCACAGGCACACTACAATTAAGCATTTTATAATATTTGCATATCTTTTTAATGGCTTTGACTGTTGACACTCAACACATCAGTGAGACCACATACACAGGGTGTGTGTCAGTGAGAAATCCTGCATGTAAACAAACACAGTGTCAATTAAATCTCAAAATCGTATATTTATCACAGTGCGGTAGGTTAGAGGCCCAAATTACATGCTGAGATGTTGTTACTGCGCAAGTTAATGTGCAAGATGGAAAAAAATGGAGGCTCTTCAAAATATGTGAGTTAGAAAAATAAATGGGTATTGTTACATTAAAGACAAACTTAAAAAAGATTTTTGTGGGTGATTTAGCAAAACAAACACAGGAGATTTCAGAGGATACACTCAAATCTTACAAAGAGTATACTTATTTTTTACACCCCAAAAAAATCATATTATGTGTTTTACCTGAGGTGAATAAAATTGAAACATCATTGTGATAATTATAGTTAGTGTTTGTAAACATGACAGCCTGAAAGAATTAATTTTTTTTTTTAAAGTGAGCAATGAGACATACCGATGTTGACAGAGTCCTCCCAGTCTTCCAGTGTCTCTGTCACTATGAGGGTATAAACATAAGTCCTGTGCTTTCTATCTTGATTGTGCTGAAAAAGGTTGAGATGAAAACGAAATTAGCTCATTTAAACTGAAACACACAATGCATGAAATAGTCCACATCGTAAGGTGTTGAATGTGATCAAGTATCTTTACACGAGATGGACAAAACAACTCAATGCTTGATGATTTGCTCAGCAAAGTCATAAATTTAATTGCAACATAAAATTAAAGAGTTTAATACAACTGTATAGTATATTCTATATACGTTTGAAAACTCACCTCAAAAATGCCAAGTAGCCTGCCAAGCTTTCCCTTCACACCAGCCTGCAGACAAATCACAAGATCCATTATCAGTAAAATCACTATTACTAGTATCCGCGGCAGATATAGCAATATTTTCAAATGAAGTGCAATGAATTGCTGATTTTTTTCCCCCCAATGTAACAGAATATAGATTTGTAAATTTCTTCTTTTATCCTCAAACGCTCACACAGTTACGCAACATGTAGCCTCTTGATATACTCAGCTCATCTCCGTCTTGTGTGAATGCATTCGTAGTACAGAAAACCCTAGTACCAGCTCAGCATCGCCATGTGCATGAGACAGCACAGCGGAGGCGACCAGGTAGACCTAAACATAGAACGAATGATTAAATGACCACACAGAGGCAGCTCAACTGCAGTGCAGAGCACCAGTTCAGATCCATTTCTGCTTATGCAAAGTTTATTATAGGGTCACTTCAGAAGAGGGCAGCAACTGAACTGTGAGCTGTGGAAGTCTCATCAACTCACATGCATCCTGTATGCACAAGATGCATGCTTCAATTCTGAGGCCCCAAGAAGAAAGTTGAAAATACATTTGCGCAGTAGAAATGAAAAGAAAAAAAGAAAAAAATCTCTTTTATTATCGACCATAGTATCTCTTCTTGAAGGATAAGGGATTGTACAGTCTTGGGTGAAACATGTCAAGATGCAGACTTCTAGGGTCCGGGCCAAGCAGAGCTGAGCAAGATATTACAAAGGGATGTACGGTATTAACCTGAAATGTGGTGTTGTGACTCTAAAATATGTTGATGATGATGATGATGATTCATTCGTCCAAGGGCGTGTCCATGGCAGCCCCTTTCAATTTTGATGTGTGGGGTCTGACACACAGGCACACAGGTCCTGCAGTGAGCTGCAGGCCTAAACTGATGCTCTGTTGAGAAATCTGACACAGGGTCATTTATATAGCAACTGTGACTTCAGGCTTTGCTGGGGGGGGGATCTTATGGTCTTTGCACATGCGTCTGGCAACACGGCTCCATGGCGCCCTCTTTATTTTTTTCACATTTGTAATATTTACTCAATACAACACGTTTAACACAACAGCCTGCCGTAAATCTGATGGTTCGCCATGAAGCAGGAAGTGATGCGTAACTCTGCTCTAATCATGTCATAGGTTGCATTATAGAATAGAATAGAATAGAATAGAATAGAATAGAATAGAATAGAATAGAATAGAATAGCTTATTTATCTCAGAAGGGAAATTCCTAAATGGCCCGTGCGTAGGATCTATGTGTAGGTTAAATAGCAAAATACACACTGAACATTTCTCGTTCACTTCGTTTGCTCCAAAGCTAAACATACCTCTGTGAAAATGCTTGTACAGTTTATAAGAAGTGTCAGCACTCAAGACCAGATCTAACTCATATGATCTGGCTCTGCTCATACCTTCGTTGAAACCTTTCAAAAATCTATCCTAAGTTGAGTTGCCTTGTTTTTGTCCACAAACAAGACATATGGCACAGAATTTGAAACGTTGTTGGCAACTAATATGAAAAAAAAGTCCATAACACTTCTATCACATAGCCACAGGATTAAAACTGTTTGTTTTCTTAAAGTTCAAAAGTGTTACTTCCTCAACCACAGTGTTTTTGAAAATGTGGGGTTTGTTCTTTCAGGGAGTTTAGATGGTGGACCTCACACACAACGCTGACCAAGCAAATTTTAGTAAGCATGCCATAAACATTTGCCATTGCCACTTGTCATTATTTTTGTGTTTTTGTTTGTCTGTCTGGTTCTTGTATTTTTTGTTTATTTGTTCATTTGAATTGTTTGTTTGTTTGAATTATCTTTTAAAAAGTCCTCTCACTCGGTTTATTTATTACTTGCATTCACTTGAAAAATGGAAAAGGTTGCGGTCCACTCAGAAGAACCAGAGGAATTTGCCGGGAGATATCTGGGCTTCTTTCACTCATTAGAAAGTAACAAGTTGATTAGCTACGATGAGGTACTATTCCTGTTGTTCTCTGCATGTGATCTGTAATCATGATAATAACTAAAAATATTGCTTTAGGTTTTGAAGACGATGCATAATCAATAAGTGGTTGTTGAGAGATGGTAAAGAATCAATAAATTGTTTCAACACGCAGGTGTGTCAACACATTCTTCTACTCTCACTAAATATTTTTATCAGCGCAGAAACAAACTTATATTCCACAATGACACACTACACTTTGGGACATTAGGTGACAAGCAGTAAGTGTTTGACCATAACCACAAGCAAAAATTATATGTGGACAATGAAAAAAAATGTGTTACATTTCTTTCTTTTTTTTTAAAGACAAAAGATCTATGGTCCTCACTGAGATACACACAAAAACTTCCCTGAAGCTCCTGGCTTTGTTTAGCATCTTGATCCTTTCTGCAAAACATACTTCAGACTTGTCCATTCGTTCAATAACAGCTTTGAAAAAACACTTGCTATAGAAACTTATAAGCTCTATAATGTTGATTTAATATTTTAATACCTGCAACCCTCAGTCACCAAGACGTATTCGCACAGATTACCTTACATTTTCAATTCATGTTGAGTTTGCGAAGTAGCTTTTGTCTTGCTTTTTCCAGACAGAATACACTCCATAATTCAAATTTGACATGACAGATAAGTGTTGAAAATTCTAAACTGCATGATCAGCTTTCTGCAGCAGTAGTTCAGCACCCTGTCTATATTCAGGTACTTGTCTGATCCGAGAGGGGCAGGATGTGGGTAACTGGAAACTCTTCCCAAATGTCCCTGCCATGCTTCAAAGCTGTCAACACACTGGTAGCTGCGGCAGACGTCCACAGCTCACTACGCTATAAACACTCTGGCAAGCAACCAGCGGCGTCCTTCACGAAACCAGCCAATAATTAACAGACAATTTCTGCATCGGTGCCAAATATTTTCCACATTGTCTTGATGCAGCTTTTGAAACAGGAGGGGAATGACTCCCAATATTCACTCTCTGTTCATGACCGTCTTTGTGTGTCAAAGCTATCAATATATATATAAAAAACAAAAAAAACATCTGGTACATAATTACCTGCTTGGGAGACGACTGTTTTACTGACCGAGCCACAGCCACTGATTTCCATCATAATGAGTACATAAACAAGGTGATTACCCATGTTAGTGTGCAATGGATTAAATCTTTGGTCTATTTCACAAATAAAGCTATCAAAACATTTAATGAGGTAAAAAAAAAAAAAAAAAAAATGCAGTCAAGTCAACAGGACTTTGTCATGCATCTTTGTTCACTCCTTATTCAGCCTCATGCTGTTTCCAAAGACGAAGCTGGTCATGGTGGTTTGGAGCGCCGTTATTTAGACTGA
>OMNM01027020.1:1064-12390 GCA_900302745.1 Parablennius parvicornis | reverse complement strand
TGATCGAAAGGAGGAAAATCAATGGCTTTGCACTTCAACAGTAAAATAACATGTTGGTACATTATAGTGGTTGTTAAGGAGACTGTATTGTTTCATTAGTTCAAGGTTTTCAATGCGCTATGTCAATTTCAGCATGAAAGTTTGCAGAGAAACTCCAGGGAATGATGCGTTCCCCAATTCCTGCAGATTGGAAGCATCACCTGCGCCTACCGTACCAAAGCAACACCGTTTCAAACCCTCCCAAGTGGAACTATTTGAAGGAACTGTGTGTTCCCCAGGTTTTCTCCTTCATGTGCTTTCAGGATCACACCTACCCGCATCTCATCTCTTCACAGCCGGCTGTTTCTTGGGTTCTGAGGAGACGCTCAGACGTTTCCTCCCGGGAGCGAAGCTATTTGTGACGGCCTCCTACTTCCATCTCTGCTCTGCCTCGCCCAAAATGAATACGCTTCATTTTTTTTCCTCTGGAAACATTTGGAAAAAAGCTGCACCCTCAGCCGCCACATCACTCCACACTGAACGTAGCGTCGGAGGGATACAGTTCGCTGCAACTGTCACAGTTTGCGTTGATCGTGTGTGTTTAGGAGTTAGAGGCATAATTCAGACATGAATTGTCAGCTTCTGCATTAATTTTCCTTTTTTTCTTCCAGGAAGGTTACAGACCCGCAGTGATTACCAATGATACCAGCAGTACCAGGTACTAAAGCGTTGCTGCTGGCTGAGGCCACGTCGGGCTCAGACAATTATATTTTGCCCGGCATTAATAAAAGGGAGACTAGATTATATACAGACATTAACAGATTTTCTAAAAGAAGTCGCAACATACTTTGGTTGTGTTAGTTTAAGGTAAATATTAATGGTGCTCATTTCTAACTAGATCATCAGAATATTACGAAAACAACAAAGCCAATATATTGAGTTCAAGAGGAGGTAGCTATATAAAATCACAATTCACACGGTTTAATTAGCAGCCTTGGTCAAATATAGAAGTTGTTTTGTCTGAAAGAAAACTTTTCATTTCTGTGCTAAACTTTTACAAAGTCCAGGGCTCTTACTGGCCGTTATCTTGAAATGTTGTTTGTACCATCCATTTTGTGCTTTACTGGACGTTCTGAGTAAAGAGGGAAATTCGGCTGAGATTTCAACAACCAGGCTCCTCTTTTGTAAAACCAGCTCCCAGTTTTCAGGTCCTGTTTACACGAGAATGTCCTCAAGTGAAAACACAAGACTTTCATAGCAGTTTGGGTGTCCGGCTGCACAATGGCGCTCAGGGCCAATTAAAACACAACTTTTTGAAAATGGCTCTGAAGGTGGAACTTTTTGAAAATGTTCCATCTAGTGATGGCTAAGAGAAGCTTCATGAACCATTGTCTTTACTTTTTTTGAAGCCACTGGATGACGCTGTCTGTTCAACAAATGTTTGAAAGCACACTCCATTGCCAGTCTTTCAGCCTCTTGTTTCAGACCAGAGAATAAAGAAAAGTGGTTTATGAAGAAGAGGAGTTTGCGGACAGACGTGGTCACAGTCGACCAACCTCAGGTAGTGAGGTTTCATGCAGCTGCATCTACAAAGTGTTGTTTTGATGAAACTCTGGAATCAGAAAATGACATGAAAGCCAGCATGACGGCAATTTACCGTAATTTCCGGACTATAAGCCGCAACTTTTTTTCAAATGCTTTCAACCCTGTGGCTTATACAACGATGCGGCTAATTCATGGATTTTAATTTATGGATTCTACTTCTGCATGTACATACATGCTGTTTTGAGCCTCTGCTTCTCTGAAACTTGCCATAAAAGTGATATTTCTGCTCTTCGGGACCTCTTGCCTTGTGCTGCTTTCTGTGGTCGGGGACTCCAGCAGCTGAAGGCCATGAGTGTTGCGTTCAGGTGCATCAGGTCATCAGCGAATAACCAATAAAATACTTTAACAACAGAGATAAAACGCTCGGTGATTGTGTATTTCTCTTTCTTTCTGTCCGCCCGTCCGTCTGTCTGTCTGTGGGCTTCTCCACTGCAGGCAGAGGTCGCACACACACACACACACACACACACACACACACACACACACACACAGAGCACTGTGCACGTGCAGCTAATGGTCAAGTGTGGCTTATATATGGACTTTTTTTTTCTTTTTAAATTTTGCGAGTGCGGCTTACATTCAGGTGCGCTTTAGTGTGGAAAATATGGTAATCATTTGGAGATTCCCAACTAGAAGAAAAGTTGGAACGATCCACTCCTAAGTGGTCTCAACATTCTTCATCTACTTTTATAACGGTTCTTTTCTCTGTTCATAAGAGTTTATAGAACGACTGCATAAGCAGACGCCTGACAGACTAACGTTACCATTGTGTGAGGTACATTGTTCAGCTCCGATTCACTGCCATTGTGCAATCATACTGTCTTATCTAACTTTATCAAGTTCACGCCACACAGCCTGTAGGAGCCTTTTGTCTGTGGCAGACCTGATTTAACCCTCTGAGCTTCACTCTTCATATGTCACGACTGAATGTCTTTATCTTTGTCTCTTTCTCAGTATTGTTCTCAGATTCTTTTGGCCTTTGTTGTGTCCTTCTCCGTCTCTACCACCGTCTACAACTCCAACCAGTTGAGGGACGTGTTACCACTGTGTGTCCCTGAGGAACACCTTTGACCCTGCTGCTCCCCGGGAGTCACATTGTGGCCAGCCACTAGTCCTAGAGTTAATAGTTAAGGTTTGATTGATAGAATACTTTGAGATAATATGAATTGCAATTGCAGTGAAGCGAGGTGAGTAAAGTAGGTTTTCTTCTGTAATTTGCCAAGAAAAACTTTCTTTGTGTCCCGTACTCCTCAACTTAACTGAACTCACATTGCCTTCCAACAAGCTTTCAGCAATTTTCTATTTCATCTGAGGAGGAAAACTCTAAGTGGTGCCGTAGTTAGCACTCTCACTGCATAGTGAACACGTAATGGGTTCAACTCCAAGTTCTTTGGATACTTTAATTTCCTCCAATCAGTATCTATAAACTTTCCATCAGTGTCAAAGTGTTGTTCTCTTCCTCTCTGTTTGCCCTGTGATCCGCTGTGTTCATTATGTAATCCTTCAGCCATTGTAAACTGGGAATGTTGGATTCAGTGGTCTACATAGAAGAATACAGAAAAATCTTTGTCTTGTTTCCTAAAATTACACATTTTCTTACTTATTTCCATGATTTGAAATAATCATATCTGGAGACAAGAATAGGAAAACGAAGATTTTGCATTTGTGAAAATGAGCTGCATCACATCAGAAACCTCTCTCTAATCTCATGTCAGATTTAGTCATCTACATGTGAACTCCTACTCTTCATGATAGTTGCAAAGACATAGCACAACGATAAAGCCTGACCTCAAGGAAGCGTCATCGCTGTCCAAAAATGTGGCACAGAGCAATTTTATAAATGTTTCTAAAAGAAACAGCTCAGTGATTATGATGAATCAGTGACTGACGGTTACCATCTTCCACTAACAACCACTTGGGGGGAGGTGTGGGTGAAAATAGCACATTTCTTTATGTATAGACCAAGAAGATCGAGTCACTTAACTTCTCTCTTCCGTTTGCTTTTGTTTTTCTCCCGTCAGCCAGACTGGATCAAACCATTCGGGGAAGACTGATTCCTTCTTATTTCTCCTCAGAGGGTCGTGTGGGAGAAGCAGGTCAGGATTCTGCCATCTCCTAAATAAGACGTCCAATAAGGCGAAGAAAATGGTGTTTGGAGTTTCAAACCTCTCCTCTGGGACCCAAACACGTCTCTGGATCGACTAAGTGAACGAGCTATTCTGCAAACTGTAAATGAGCATCTGACGATATCCGGCACTTTGGGTGGCTTTGTTCCGAGCAGCACTTTGTTTCCGTTCACACCTGTGATTTGTGAGGCAGAAAGAAACAGAAGCATTAAAATATCCCTGCCACCTCCAGAGACATTTAACAATTTGAAAGATGACTAAACATCGCTGAGTTTGTCTGCTTTTGTAACACATTTGAGTCGTCCGTGAGTTCTGCATCGTCTACGTCCGGCAACGACTCGTTACATGATTTGTTTATTTCCCTCAGGTAGTGAGCAGTAGTGTGTATTGCATTATGCAATAGTTGGTGGACGTTTACCATCGTGGACACAAGGAGCAGTTATAAGTTCATCTGTGAAATATCTAACCGTTAACAGTCCACTGCCGTTTAAGAATTCATTGATATTCAATCCAGTGAGTGACGGCTGAGTTTAGTATGAGCGAAGGCCCAACATATGTAGCACTGGTCAGCATGAACGTTAAGCAACAGGCAAGTTTTGTAGGACTGCTTTGTTTGGGGCTGCACAAGGTCAGAAGATACCTTTTTCAAATTGTGGTTGAGCAAAATATGGTTTTCTGTGTGCAGTTTACATGTTCTTCCTATGTATGTATCTGATGACTCGATATTACCCATAAGTCTCAGTGTGTGTGATTATGTGTCTCAGGCTTGGGCCCTTTCTCTCCAGACGTTGTATGTTTGTGTGTCTTGGGTTCTTTTTCTTTTCTTTGTTTGGGGTTCTGCTAGATTTGATCCCCCTAAGGTCTCCGGTCAAGGAATTATCTTAAATTGTTTCCAAAAATACTTAAAAACTTTGCTTTATCTGATACTGGAATTCACTCTATCCTCATCTGCTCTGCCTTCAGCGCAGTTTCCACTGTCTTCTTTTTTCCAAGATGCACCTTAGACCTGCATTCGTAGATCACACAGTGGGCTGTGTTTACAGGCGGTGGTTTCTCAGCGTGCTCCTGGGTACATGCAGTGGTTTCCATCTGAAATTGATACCACTTGTTATTAATTCAGCGCTGCCTGAAGATCTGAAGATCTACATCATCCAATAGAGATGTTTGGTTTGGTCTCTTGTAACCATAGATTCTTCTCAAAGTTTGAATTGATTGAAAATCACACAATCTACAAATATATAGTCCGTTGACGAACCTCTTTCCTCAAGTGGAATAATCTTTCTCCTAATTTAAAACAGACTGGTAAATCTCTACCCGTGTGTATCAATAGGTACTTTTCATACCCAGACATGTTCTTGATCTGAAGATTAACATATTCAGTTGAAAAAAGCAAGTATATTTACCACTTACATTTCTTGTCATTTGTTACATTTTGAACACATTTGTGGCTTCCTTCAATTCTAAGATAAGTTAATATCTTTTAAAATGCCTCACTCTCCCACTTTCTGAATGAAACAGATTTATAAATACACCCTGATGTAATTTACATTTCAGACAAGAAGACATAATCCCAATATTTCCCATATTTATATGTGACATTTTCCCACAGTTTTTTTTTTTTTTTTTTTAGCTTCTTGGTCCATGAACCAAGAAATCCAGCTACAAAAATTCTATTACAAATTGCCAAAGCCTCACTTCAGCCCAATCCACTGAACTCTTCACCCATATGCTGTAAACCATGTTTAATAAAACATCAGAGTATCAGAGACACTCAAACCCCTCATTGTTTCATTCCACAGACTCACGACATGATGGAATTAGTAGCTAACATGCGGAGATCTCGCAGCTCCGTCTCCGCTGAGTCTTGGCCGGGCCGCTCTGCTGGGCTGGCACAGACGCCCGCGATCCATCATTACCGGCCGCAGCCAATGAAGAGTCACCGCAGCAACAGTCTTCTCCGCAGGCTGTCTGCTAATTAGGAGAAGCACAGAGTTGTGAAGACGCTCCGGCGCAATAAAATAACGTCTACAGTGCGAGTCACGCACGCGCCCCCAACGTAGAGCGGAGATATTCCACATTTAGCTCAGTGAGGGGATGCTCAGATATGCACTCATATCCAAAGTTTCAGATCACTTCCTCTGGAAGAAGTTCCAAATCCAAATGAGATGGATAAAGTTGGGTTCAGAGATGAGCTGCAGTTGGAAATGGAGAACGCGTTGACACATAGACACGATGAATTTTTCATATTTGTGTTGTGTCTCACCTCTGAAACTGAGCTATTTCTATTAAAACAACAAAAAACAGAGAACATGTCAGTGAATGTTGGTACAGTGCGATCGCCCATCGTCGCCCACATCCAACTGTTACCTCGTCCACACCGAACTGCCACCGGTGATGTACCTGGCAGCCGCCTCCCGCTGGCTGTTTGACAGATCGACAGTTTCTGGCGCTGCTCGCTGGAGGAAGGTGCTCGGGAAGATCTGGTGCCGGGCCAAACTTTGGAAGCCACTTATATACAAATGAGGACGAGTAGGGATGACAGCTCATATTTGGTCCTCGGCTGATTTAATTAAATCACACTGCCATCCACATAAGGCTCTTTGTCAGGCCTAAATGTTGTAATTTAATAAAATCCTGGGAGAGTGATATGAGCGGCGAGGAATCTCACTCTTGGTTTAATAGTATTTAGCACTCAGGGGTAAAGCAGCGATGTCTTTAGTCAGAGAGCGATTGAGCGTGATCTACATGACAGAATCTTTCATAAATACATTCAATAATCGTACATTAGGAAGAAGAACATTTTACTGAAAATGTTACTTACCTTCTTGCAGCTTTTGTTTTGCTTTTTTTTTTTTTTTTTTTTTACAAGGATTCCTCCCACAAGTTATATGAGTGCTTCTTGGTTTGAGTGCTGATTCTAAGATGTGGTGGTCGTGTCTGTTTCTGTGTTACTCTGTGGAATTTCCTCCTGATCCGTTCAAAGTTGACTAGGATGAAGCTTTTATAGTCTCACTCATAGACTGCAGGATTGTTTGTGTTTCGCACAAGTAAAAGAAAGGGCAATAGAATAGAATAGAATAGAATAGAATAGAATAGAATAGAATAGAATAGAATAGAATAGAATAGAATAGAATAGAATACCTAATTCATTCATTCTTTCAAGACAAAAGATATAGTCTCATGTTTGAAATTATTCATATGTCTCCCGTGCACAATATTAATCTAAAAGGTGAATTTAAAAAAATGTAAAGAAAAAAATCCTCCAAGAATTTTATTTTTTTCTTTTTCCTCAATAAATGTGAAAAAGATTGCAGACAGAAGCAATTATGGTTATTATACGGCTTGGAGCTTCTAACAGAGCCAAATAAATTACTGTCCTGCTTCAACTGAAGTCACTTTGTCATTACAGAGTCCAGCTGAAGCTTTCAACGCTGTCGTTCAATCACATATTGACTTGTTTGTAAAGCTTTTATGTACGGTATTCCTTTTTATTTCTTTGTGAAGCACAGTGAATTGTCTTGTGTTTGAATGGTGCTCTATAAATAGATTTGCCATGTCTTTCCAGGACATATACTTTAGACATAAATGGAAATGTTTGAGTGACTCCGAGACCATTTGTTGCATTTATCATTTCCTTTTTGGTGAATAATATTCAATCCGGATTAAAACAGAGCTGTACCATAATGCTCAAAAGCCGCCACATGTACATTCTGTAACTTTGTTGAGCGATTCCACACTGTTGTTTGTATTTCTGAGACTTATGACTGTGTGAACATGTAAACAGTTGTATATTTATGTGACAAGAGAATGTAGTGAATCCTTTGGGTTGTCAAGGAGAGCGTTAAAGCAGCGGCCTTAATCTAGAAGCCCATTCTCCATAGGCATTAGCTTTTTGCAGCTGCAGCTCTGTTCTAGCACAATTAGCCAACTGCATCCCTATAATCACTTCTTGGTAGAGGCTTACGCAACCGAGGCCATTTCACAGAAAGCACAGTATGTTTGTAAACAGTCACACACTTAATAAAAGGTCAATGTGACACAATGTGCCTGTTCATTTCTTTAAGCAGGTTGCACTAATGGGAACTAAAGTTTGAATCTGCAACAAGAACTTTGGTGTTAGAACTCCATTCCATTGTAGACATTCCTGAAGACAGACACTACTCCACCAGCCAAACCCATAAAGGCCATCGCATGAACAGCCTCTACATAACAACTTAGATATATGCGCCTTGTCTGGAAAATTCTGTGTAGCAGTCTGCAAAGGTTGTATTTCCAATTCTACTGTCTTTTCGTGCAGCGTTTAAAGAAACCTGGCGCCTAACACGTTGGAGCACGTTTAAGAGCATTGTTTGAATGAATGAGTATTAACTGTTGATGACAAGTTTTTAAAAAGTGTGAAGCTATGTTGGGAAAGTGCTTGTTACTTGGAAACTCTAAAAGTTTCCCTCAGTTAGGCCTATTGTTTTCCTAAACCTAAAACCAAAGAACCACAGTCACTTTGGATATAACAGTATTTCTTCCACGATCCTTGTTGGTGGTGCTTCTTTACCCTAATTTGTAATGATTGCTTTTCTGCTTGCTAGAAACAATAGCTTCACCAGATATTAGTCATTCTCAAAAATATAGAACTAAATGGCTCTTGAGGAGTGTATATACAGATATTTGTCTTAATTCTTCACTTTCACTGTCCCGAAAAAGCTGCAGTTAGACCTGACGTTGCTATGATGAATTACCTGATCTGTCGGCAACGTGTGGTTCCGTAAAATGGAAGGAACATGCTCTTTAATGTGGATATCTTTTTAAATGATTGTGAGACGAAGCTGCAGCAAAAACTAAAAGGGAAAAATAACATGCAAACATGCGACAACTTCTATATATAGGATGGTAATGTGAATTTTATAATGCATGCCATTGTCTGCCACTATAGCCATATAGGCTGTGGTCTAAATGGTAGAGTGGCTTGTCACTCAATAGGAAGGTTGCAAGTTCAATTATTATTCTTCTGTCTCTCATGTGTCAAAGTGTCCCGGAGGGATGGGTGGATGGGTGGATGGATGGATGGATGGAGCGAACACCTTACATGGTTGCAAGGCACTCCACAAAGTACAGAAAATTGATGACCTTTTTTTCCCCCAACATTTTTTCATACTTTTATATTATACATAATTGAATGTAATTTTCAGACTGTCTTCCAAAGAAATAGTCTGAAACTCATTTGCTGCTGAAGAGAAACTAAAAACCTATTCTGTTCTGTGAGAATAGCATATTTAAATCAATCAGTAGGAATTATTTTTCATTACAAAAGTGGATATTTGATGATGGGCCTTTTTCAGGCATTCCTACGAGGAAATCTAATATTGTATTGGATTAGATGCACTAGGGCATTTTTAATGTGGCAACCTGAAACTTTAAAAAAAAAAAAAATCCAGATTCTTCAGTAATATTTCGCAAGCAAATGATTCTCAGAGAAAATAATCAATCACTTCGATGAACTGAGATTGAAAACGCGTTTATTTGCTGCCCTCGGAAGAGTCCTGAGATCAGATTGTTTCCCAGCGGCCGGCCTGTTATTCTTGAATCTGATGTCATTTATATCAAACCTCAAACATATTTAGCTCGACACTGTAACTCAAGAGTTTATTTGTGGAACTCGGAGTTCTTTGCCGCTCTTTGTCCTGCAGTCCCTCCTGTGATTATTAGATGTTTCCATTATAAATCTGAGGGGGCTTTTCCTCGAGCTGACCGCAGCACAAACCATTTATTTTCTGAGGCGGTATTAAAGGCCACCCGCTTTATTGAAAAGTGTCTGTTTCTTTTTCACACAGACCTTCCCGGAGGGGGATCAGATATCTGTCGGATGCCGAGCCAGACAAAATGCGCTCTCTCCCGCGCCGCCCCTCCCCCACGCGGGACAATATTGGGTCAAGATCTTGACCCGCCACTGCATGTCGCTCCCTCCTCCTCCTCCTCCTCCTCCTCCTCCACCTTATTCATCCCCACAGAGACGAAGGAGCTGATGAGCCACCTCGATCATTATCTTCAGATCAATTTTACCAGTCCGATTCACCGCTCCCCGACGTCCAGCTCTCGATCGAGAGCCCACTTCATCTCCAAATGCCTCAGATCAAATGCTATCGAATAAACGCTGCCTATTTTTGTTGTCGGACCTTCCACACTCGGTGGAACAAAAGGTGTTAGTGTGTCATGTATAATTCATCGCTGGGATGGAAATCACCACAAAGGCCTACTTCAGATGGTCATTTTATGTTTCGAAGTCCAAAATGTTGCTTTGTTTTTCAAGAGGCGTCATAGACGATGCCTCTCGGACAAAAATAAATAAATAAATTAAAAAAATACTATTCAGTATATGTAAATATCCCAAGCAATTTTCTCCTCCGTCTTTATTCCTCTTCCCAAATCTAATCTAGACTCCCGCGGCTTTAGAAATAAGCCAATTTCAGGCTGAGAAAATTGTGTTATGAGAACGGGAGAGAGTGGATTGATTGAAAGGGCAATAAGGGCCGATCAATGTGCAGATCAGAGCTGGACCTTCCACTCTGCGGCGTGGAACTCCCCGAGGCAGATTTTGCTTCGATTCGGATGACATTCGCTCGTTTAGCTGCATGTGGCAGCAACTCACAGCTGTGACTCTTAACTGGCTCGGGACCGCTCGCCCACACTTGACTGAATGAAAAGTGACGCGTTCAGTACCTTGTCATTTTGTCTCAGGTTTAAGAAGCACTCTGGTCACAAAGTCAAAAAAAGAAACCAAAAAAAAACAAAAAAAAAACAACAGCTATAGGCTTGATTGAACACTGTGATTTGGGGCCACGCGTGGAACATGCTCGCCGACCGCTGGGGTTCATATACTCAGAACAAGGCTTCAGTCAGACAGACGCTCTGCCAAACTCCACTTTAATCAACCCGGAGCAGCACTTGAACAAAGGGGCCTCTTTGGCTGATGAATGTGACAATGGGAAAACCGAGAAAGATACTTTGATCGTCTGCTAGAAGGACAATTTCAGGTTGACCACAGGAGCACTTGACCCAACATAGGAGCGTTTCAGCCCGTAAGGTGGGCACCTGAAATAGCAGACTGACCAAAGTGGCATTTTGATAGAGCACAAGTGGACCATGAAGGTTTTAGGTGATTTTGACAACAATGGCATGACCTGAAGATTTGAGAGATTAGGCGTTAGGTTTTTCGTTTTCCACCGCACCTAACTCACATTTATGAACGCGCGTTTGTAATTACATTATAATGTGAAGCCTGAGCTTTTATTTGTCATTTTCTTTTGGTAATTCTAGACGGTACATCGTGGTAAAGTGCAGCGGATTCCAATATTTTTCTTCTTTGATTCCGTCTCCGTGGAAATGGAAACGCTATTGTGCATGCACATCACAGTCATAGTAAATAGTTATTCTTACCATTACTTAACAGTACTCACCATTGTCATTGTATTGTTAACATGTGTTAACAAGCGTATATTACAGATTAAGATTATTGTGACCCTATTAGTACGTGTTGTTTCATTACAAAAATGTAGCACCAACTAGTGGTAAAACATGAAATCTACATAATCTTCTACCACTACAGAAACTTTACTGAACAAAAA
>OMNM01027018.1:1601-14198 GCA_900302745.1 Parablennius parvicornis | reverse complement strand
ATCAATTAGCAAGATGTAATTCACCAGTCGACCACAATACAGCAGCAATGTGCATTTGGAGGATGCTGTGAAGAAAACTAACTTTTATTTGAAAGTTGAACTTGCAGCCCAAAGGGACACACTAGTACAGCTGGAATAAATGTTTGAGATTATCACACAAGCTAATAAAGGGATTCAACATGCTTCAGGAAAGACGGTTCTGTTTCACTAAAATACAGCTGAAAGACATTTTTTTTCATGAGGTCAAAGGAAACTGAATTCCACTTCAAAGCTTTTTATATGGTTACTGCAGTGTAACTGATCCTTTTTCTGATTTCTTTACATTGTGGTTTTACTAATTTGACGTTCTTTTCAGGTTCAGACTGTATCATAAGACGACACATGACACTAATGTGTAGCATGAAAAGAATAATTGCACACGAAACACAACACAGTTCATGACATTGACAATAAAATTACTTGTTTAGAAGAGGACTGCAAATGTATTTTAAGAACAATATGCACAATATACATATTGCAAAAGACTGATGAACGACAATTCATTATAACTTCTACACAATGAGCATTCATGCACTGCAAATTCAAAACAACAGAATTATGAAGGAAAGTGTGATCAACTACTATCAATTCACAAAAGATTTGCAATTATCCAGTCACAGCAGGTGTGAATTAGATTAAAAGAATTTTTTTATCACCAATAACGCAGACAGGGTCAGGGGTCATACATACTAAAGACAATTTGAATCTGACAATAGCAACGTTTAATAATTGTCCAAACGCACATATTTTTCCAAACCTTGATCAATTGTTTTCTAAATTTTCTTTTTGCCTTAACATGAATTGTTGATGATTGATTATTAATCTTATGTGCTTGCGCATGCGTGCTGGCCTGTGTGTGTGTGTGTGTGTGTGTAAGTCCAAGTAATCCTGATGTGAAAGTTGATTAATCTGTTTTCTTAAAAGCACAGAAGTAGTCGGATCCTTCAGTTTGTCTTTCATGTCTGAGTGATCACATGACAGCCAGTCTCTTGGCGTCATCAGCTGAAGAGTCGACCCTGCTCATTGGTCGGCTGGATGGACGGTGACACTCAATGGTGACAGAAACTAAGCTTGTTTGCATCGTGGTCACACCGATTTCTTAAAGCAATGCTGAATCCCAAATGCCTGCAGTTTAGTCCTGCATTGTGCTGCAGCATTACTGTTTCCATTCAGGGAGGTTTGGAGACCAAATTAACCAAAAAGCTAAATAATGTATTAACTAGCTGTCTCATGTAAATAAAAATCTCCAGTCTAAAAAATAAACCATCAGCTGTAACATCCCTAGCCAATGATAGCTGAAGTTGTTGATTATGGCCCTTTGAAGTGTGTGGAATACATTTCATCCTCAGAGTTACTCTGTTAGAAAATGAAAAATGGACAAACAAGTTTAAAATGGTGACCAATATGTCAGCTCAGTAGTGGTCTAGGAAAAGAAGAGGAGTGAAGCGAAGGCTGTTGAGGACGGGTCAAGCTAACAGAGGCACGTGGGGATTGAAAGCTGACCTGTGGGGTCCGATTTGCTCAAACTGCTGCAGAAGTTCCTGCTTCTTCTGATCCTGATGAGTCAGAATACACAGAGTATTGCTGCATATGGAGCATATTAAATACTAGGATGATAGTCATATTGTTATGCCTGATTGGTTTGCAAATGTACTTATTGGTGAGATTGAAATGTAGAAACCATGTATGTGTTCTTCAATGCTTTCTGAAAAATCCTGACTTTGTAACACCGAGTTGTTCGAACCATATGGAACATCTGATGGAATATGTCAGATTTTGGTTTATTCCTTTAAGATGTAACTTTGGTGTTTTTCATTAGGATGCATCTTAGGTATATTTCCAGCCCTAGTGTTTAGTACAGGAAGTGAAAAAGACCTGACTAGATGCACACAGATGACCTTATTTAAACTGAGAGGCGGTGCAGCCGAAGAAATCCTGGCCGATGCTGCGGGGGAATCCTTCCACCACCCTCAACCCCACGGGGTCAAACTTCCAGTACTGAAGGCCACTCAGGAAATTAACGTAACCTGCCAGAGTGCAGAAGGAGGCGAAAGGTAACTGTAAATATCCTGATGAAAACATCTGCAGACCTACAGCCAAGATTCAACATCTTACCATATTTGTCCCAAAAGGCTCCGTCGATATTTCTGGGCACTCCACTCCACGCATGCGTGCTGCGAGGATGAACGTCATCTATCCGGTTCTCATGAACAATGAAGGGCCAGTAGGAGGCCGACTTGAAGAAGAAAACTTTCTCAATGTGGTTCTCCTCCCATTTCAGAGCTGCTTGGATGTCTGCTACAGGAAGACCCAGCCGCCGCACAGAGTCTGGTCCTGTGATCTTCCTCTCAGCATCAAACACCCAGTAACTTTCACCTGTCACAATGGAAATGGAAATTTCCATGGTTACTGAAAAACTGTGAGTATGTGAAGTGAAAACGTTGAAATAAAACTTGGTTCTATGTTAAAACTCAAGAACAATGTAATCGAGTGTGAAACGTACAAGCCACAGTCAACAAGTGGCCTACCAGGGGTTTGATCTGGTCTGCAGAATGATCTTACTCAGTGTGTGGCTGCTCCCTTCCACGTCTCCACAGTGGGTCATGTGATCCATGTTTGAGTTGGAATGACTTTTAATCTCATGGTAATCATGATACAACTAGAGCAGTTGAGGGTTCAGGAGCCATCGGAAGTGCGATTTGAACCAGCGAACATCCACTTACACATTTACTTCCCTAACGTCTAGACCAGAGTAGCCCAACTCATTTAGTCCTGGAGATATTATTGAAAGACTCCCTCTCAGCTACTCCACACCTCCTTTCCCTTTAACATTCAACATAGCTTTTCATTCCCTCTCGGACATCTGATCCAAAACCTACCTTGAACTCAACACCACATCAACAAGTTGTCAGTTAGTCTTCAGCTATTGTCACTCAACCTCACTCTCTCACCACTGCTAGGCTCCAGACTCCAGCATGGACATGAACGTGCCTCACAAAAAAGATCCCAGAAGACATTGAATCTATAATTGTGTGTTTGCATCAATAGAAGAGGTCAGAAGGTCATCTCAGAGTCTGGAGGTTTTCACCATTCAGTATTTAGAGATAGGGTACACAAATGGAGATCACAACAGCGAATACTTAATCATGTTGGAAGGTTTTGAATGAACCATGGAAACAGGTAGTCAGGTGGGCTGGAAATGGATGCAACAAACATGGAAAGCAAGGCTTCTTTAAACTAATGGTGATTCTATGGGACAACAAGGTGTGAAATGATGGTGAAATCAGGATGAAAAGCAGAAGGAAGATGAGTTACCAGAGTTAGTAGAGCTCAGGAGATTCAAAGGATTACGGGGTAAGAGAAAGCAGCATCCACGCCACCACAGAAAAAGCATCAGAGAGGAAGAAAGAGAAACAAAGAGACAAACACATTGAAAGCACAAACATTGTATCTACTTATCAATCATATTTCAAGGTTTCAGTTTGGTAACTTGAACTTTTTCTGCTGCTGTGGTTGAGAGTTTAGCATTTGCACCAACCTTTGTGCACATGTTTACTTGTTTACATTTTTTTTGTACCTTGGAAAAACCAAATGTTGCCAGACTTGTCTTCATAAGCAGCATCAATGTGGTCTGGAATTCCTCTCCAATGGCGTGAGGACAAAGCTGGATATCCTGCCTGCAGCTGCCCATCACGGATACGCCAAACATATTGCGACTTGAAGAAGAACAGCTCCCCTCTGATCATGGACACCGCATCAAAGTTTGTTCTACAGGCGTCCGGCTGGATCACAACACACACACCAAGGATTGTTTCATTTGTAGACTAATTTATGCAAATCATCGATGATGCTTTAAAGAATTTATATCTCACCAGACCAGTGTCGATCTCATTGGTCTCCGGTATCTCAGGCGGTGTATGCCGCGGGGGGCCATACAGGTACTGGATGCCTTTCTTATCATCCTCACTCAGCTGCAAAGGGTAGGAGTCGCTGTAGAAGGGACACATCACAGCATCGGGCTCCAATGAGTGCTGCAGGCCCAAAGCATGGCCGAACTCATGAGCTGCTACCTGGAGGAGATCTGTGCCTGAATGAGAAGACAGAAGGTTAGACATCTCACATCAGCTCCCTCTTGCTACTAGATTGTTTATAATTAAGTAAAGGCCATTCCGAGGATGACACATAGCCAATTACAGAATGACAGGTCAGTGAAAGAGCTTCAAATAGACATGCATAATTTAACTTAATATCCCACATTAACTTTGCTAACCCTTCAAACACACTCTCAGTGACTACATGTTAAACCTCTCTGCATCCAAGCAGTGTGATATGTTTACTCGAGGACACAAAAATACAACTAAAGCAAGTTCAAGTTCAGCCACGGAGCGAGGAAGCTGCCACTAACAACGTGGCTGATTCATCGGAGATTCTCGGTGAGCTGAAATAACTGTGACCGGACTTCAGAACTAGGTTTAATGATATCACTTAAGCTTAATGGCAACAGTGGATGATGGAAATAAGCTGAAAAGTCTCTTCTAACACAGCCCACATAGAAAAAAGAATCTGGATCGCAAAAAGAACCTCAGAGGGACAATGGTCACTTTTGAATTGTATAAACATGTTGCCACAATGGCACTGTTTAAATCCTGAGAGATCATTCACCTTGGAAGGGGTGCATCGCACAATCAGCTCTACCACACCCAACAGGAGCAGAGTGATACTCCGCATTAGATCAGCTTCTCAAATTTCCAAGAGAATGAGTTTGCTTATTGGGAAATGAGACGATTATGATTGAGCGAAGTTAACCTTTGCGTAGGACCTTTCGGTGGAGACGGTCTGGACTCGCTGGGGATTCAGATCTGCTACAGAGGTGTGTATCGAAATCAACGCCTTCTGCATATTTAATACAATCCCTGCAAACCTAGAGTGCTCCACCAAGGCAGCATTCATCTATTTCCAATTCCAGAGGAGGCAGAGGAAGTTCTATGCTGGGGCTGCTCGGTTAGTAGATCTGTCTCCCAATCGGAATGTTGCAGGATCGATTCCCATCTCCACCTGTCCAGATGCCGAAGTGTTCTTGAGCAAGACAACTGAATCCAAAGTTGTTCCTATTGAAGTGACAGCGCTTTGCATGGCCACAACTTCCATGTGTGTGTGAACGGGTGAATATGACTAATTATATAAAGCACTTTGAGGGCGCTCATGCAGTTGAAAAGTATATAAACCAAGTCCATTTACCATGTCAAAGGAACAGTCTCACAATCACAGTAAATAGTACTCACCCACATTGTTGCCCACTGTCCAGTGCTCATCATAGTCAAAGTGGACTTCTCCTTGTCTGTGAGTGCGGGGGAAAAAAGCATGGGCGAGGATTCCTCCTGGACCATCAAATGGTAAGTTGTCGCCATGCCAGTACCTGAACAACATACATTCATTTATTAGACACAAGCAAACGTTGCAAAGCGCTGATTAACATACCACATATTTACCAATATCACCATTGCCATAATCAAAAACTGTATTGCAAAAGAAATTAGGAAAACATAAACAAAGAAACAAGATAACAGAAAACTGGGCTACTGGGAACTGCAGACGTGCATGTCATGGGAAGAAATGAGGTGAGATAAAGAACACTGTTATTTAAAAGAACAATCTTTATAGCGTAAAAACATTTACATCATATACTTGACTGTTAATTTATCACATATAAAATGAATTCAACATTTATTTTCATTGTGATGGTAAAAGAGAAAAGACACTAGTGAAAATGTGGTGTTTGTTTGAAGCAGCTCTAAAGTCAGCTTTGAGTGTTTGTCTATTCAGAGATATTAACAAATACCAATGAAGAGGAACACTCACAGGAAATATACAGCGATGTTTGTGCACAAATGTCAACAAAACCCTTTTGGAAAACAACATCTTGTGATTACCCAAGAATGAGTCATTCTGATTCTGGTTAGGTTCAAAAGCTCAGTCTGTGGGTCTTCACTCAGATCGAGCTTGGAAAAAAGTGCTCGACTGCTACCTGGATAACATTTATAGGTCAATCCATACCAAAGACATAAATCTCACCAATGTTGCCACAGTTACCTTGAAAAGGTAATCTGATTACTAGTTACTACAATATTACTATTATATATTTTAACTACATTAATGATTACTTGTTTTTAAAAGTAACTACGGTAGATTACAAGTAACTTTGTAGTTTCTTTCAGCAGCTGGCGACAACACCCCCTCAACCATCTCAACATAAAAATGATGATCATGCTAATGTGTAGTGACGGCCAAATGAAGCTTCATGAAGCTTCTGAAGTTCATGAAGCCACTTTCTTTATTTTCTGACTCCACCAGGTGGCACTCTTGGTTTGAAAATAGAGGCTGAAAGACTGGCAATGAAGTGTGCGCCATCTAGTGGCTTCAAAAAATAAAGACAGTGATTCATGAAGCTTCACTTGGCCATCACTACTAATGTGCATATGTGCTAATGCAAGTGTGTTATGTCCGATGGTTGTGACTGTCCTTTGACTGATCAGACGTAGACTCCCAAGCAACCTGTGAAGTTAGAGCCAGATCCAAGGATGTACACACCACTTCCTGCTTCCAGCAGGTGGCGCTGTGGCTTATGGTCGTAATTGTTGTATGACTGTGTTGAGGGCTGGACTCTGATGTAGTAAATCTGATCACGTTCAGTCTATTTACATTGCACTTGCTGTTCCACGACGAAGGTTGTCAAAATCAGATGGCATTATGATTAAGAGTTATAAGTGTATATCCCTCATCAATGAGATGTGTTGCTGATGTTGCTTGTTTTCTGAAATCATTTGTTCAACTGCCAAAATCATTTACTATTGTATTTGTTGTTTCTTCTTTGTTAATTTTTTGTACATGCCCAAAAATCTAGACAGAGCTGCTCAGGTTAGTTTAATTTAACAATGGTTGGAAAGTGTTTGGGTCATTGTGATAATGGTCAATAGAATATTTCGCATCAACAAGAGTATTCCGCCATTTTCCTCCAAATATCCGACTTCCTGTTGAGTTTTCGGTATTGCCGTAAGTGAGTTTTTTGTTCATCTTGGCCTGTTAGATATGTGTGCCGATTGTCGTAGCTCTCTGTGAAACAGGATTTTGAGGCTACTATTTTCCTGTTTTGCAAGTACCACCATTGAGGAATTTTGCAAGTCACATGTGTAACTCCCCCAAATAAACAAACTTTTCACCTGGCCCAACAAGTGTGCAAGGTTTGACAAAAAAATCTGTATGGTAAGGACCTGAAAAATGCATCTGTTAGGTGCGGTGCTCAAGCTCTAATAATTAAAGTTGGAAGCAGTCTTGAATGGGTCCTCGCTACTTGCGGGACTCCCACTGAGACTGTCAGTCGGCATATGTATGTCATGAAATGAGGCTTGGGAAATTTGGGGTCAGTTGCACAATAGACAGATTATGCAGACTGTACCTCCTGTTTACAGCAGGTCGCGCTATAGCTGATGGCTGTCATTGTGATGTAGCTGTGAAGAGGTGCGGGCTCTAATGTAATATATCACCTCTGAGGCTGATCGACCTTGTACAGACTATTTACATTGCACTTCCTGTTTCATGGCATGGTTGACCATTTGCCACACCCCCAAATAGTGCTTGGGGGCCGACTGGTGCAGTATGTAGGTTTTGAGGCCGATCTGACCATGTACAGGCTATTTACATTGCACGTCCTGTTTGATGGCATGATTACCCACACATTTTGTCATTGTGGGGGTTCATTTGTATTAGTTATAGTTAATTTTCTCAAATTGTCCACCAGTCTTCATGAGTGTGCCAAATGTGGTGAGATTTTAAACATGTTTAGAGGGTCAAATCTGGACTCAATGACGTGTCAGGAGTCAAAGAAAAAAAAGAAAAAGAATTAAAGCTGCAAGCAGCCTTGATCAGGACCTCGTACTCTGGCCTCGGGTCTGTCAGGGTCGACCCAATCATTGCCTCTGGCCCCTTCAAATATTGATGAAATGTACATTTTGAAGGTTTTAACAAAAATTATATTTTATTTTGAAAAATGCAGGGTTTTTTTTTTAAATTTATTTTGTAAGCCAGCTAAGCTCTAATCCAGCCAAACAGAAAAGGAATTTAAAATTTTTCACATGTAATTTTTTAAATAAACAATGACATTTATTTTGAAAGCCAGCTCGCCCCTAGTCTAGCTAAAAAAGTGTCATACATTTCTAAAACTTTTAATGTTATTTTAATAAACAAGGACTTCTATTCTGAAAAAAAAATTGGGGGCTTTTATTTTGAAAGCCAACTCACCCCTCGCATAGCCAAAGTCTTGATATCCAATTTGAAGTCCACATTGTCATTTTGATGAAAAAGGGCTTTTATTTTGAAGGCAATTTGGGCCTTTATTTGGAAAGTCAGGACATGCAGGTTAACTGGTCACAGTTTGCTTGACATGGTATTGCGTCATCCTTCGTGTGAATTATGCCACACTGATGGACACAGCTGCAGTTGGTGACGTCATCTCGAGTGAGAGAGAAGAGGGATTTAACTAAAGTTTTGGCAAATTTCATTTCTGGCAAATGACTGTTACAATCATTATAAAAGTTTGTTATGAAAGTGACGAGTACAAGTCAAGACTGGAATAAAAAACACTTGGCAGAGGAACTGAGCGTGTGGGAGGATATTATAAAAAATCCAGAGGTGTCATAACATGGCAATATCGTAAACCAGATGCCAAGTGACTAATGTGAGTTGATAAAAATGTCGAACAGGTCCTGCATTGCTTTCATTCATCTTTGTAATGTGCTCATAGGTTTAACATGGAGTACATCTGGTTCTGCTTTCAAGGGCCACTCTGACAAACAGAACCCAAAGATTCATGTCTCAGTACTGCCGTCACCAGAGCTAAACTGTGCACAGCAGCAGTCAGTGTGGAGTTACTGTGTACAGAACTGTACTTAGTCAGCCATGATGGATGGTTTGAAGACAGTGATGGCAGAAAGAAACATGTTGGGATTTCCTTTAGGATGGATTAAAATAGTATACATCAGAGGGACAGATTAGATTAAAGCTAAAGCCAACGGGGTCAAGTTGATGGATATATACAAAGGAGAAGGCAGAAAAAGAGAAGGACTCAAAAAGATCTAAAGATGTAATGACATAGACCATGGGGTTGGTTGACAGTCTGGGATAGGGCTACGATGGAGGAAGAAGAAGACTTGGCGTTGAACTTGGTGCCAGGGTGGACAGCAGCTGGATGTGCACGGGGAGATCTTCACTTCTTCTTGTCTCTCGCTCCAATAAGGACATAAAGTATGCCATAAATATGATAATATTTGTTTTGCCCCCCAAAACAAACAAACGAATAAATACAGTAAATCAATCTGTCTTGGCCAGATATCAAACCCCCACCCACTGGATGGCGGACAAGAATTGTACCTCAGGACGACCATTCTCCACATAACAGGGATGACAGTGTCACAGAACCCGACAGAACACACAGACCAAACAAATAACTCGGTGTCTGCCGACTGAGAAGCCACAATCATATAATAATAATGAGCAAAATGACTATAATTAAATCCTAAATTAAAGGAAACCAGGGAAATATGTGGCATTTGAGATTGTTGAGCACCGGCAGTGACACTCTTAATGTTTTTCTAGTTTCACTGTAGTTTCACTGTACTACCAGCCTGGTGATTATATTTACACACATTCCTCAGTATAAGTAAAGATGATGAATTCCATACTATGCACACATCTGTGTGTACACACTGATGATAAATGAGGCCCGGATTCTGGCCGAGAGCCTTCTCAGTGGAGTCAATGACCCTGCATGTATTTTCTCCTCCTGCTACTCCAGCCTCCACTTACAACTCAAACACATGTTTCTTAATGTATCCAAGGTTTGAATATTTGTGGGTAATAGGGTGTTTGCATATGTGAGGCCTGATGAACTGTCCTTTGAACACTGTGAGGATCGGCTGCATGTTGGCTTTAGGGCAGGGCAGAATAAAACAAGTGTCCGTAGCTGTTTGTTTCTTTCTTGTAACAAGATGAGGAAGTAACTGCAGGAGGGATTGTGTGTCCTCCTGCCAGGTTTTTTTTTTTTTTTTAATTAGCATTTCATAAGTTAAAAAACAAAATAGATCTAACCTGTCAAAAAGCAAGCATATGCATGTATTTACCCTGAATCCATGTAATTAGAATCAGGCCTTCCAGATGAGGTGCTGCTGGTAAGAGCCTTCTGAGAGGCAGCAGATGGTCCTGATTTAAACCTCCAGTCTTCCAGGAACTGATGCTCTTACTGCCACTGAAGACTCTTCAATCACAGTAAGAGCGTCAGATATCACTGATCACTCATGTTGCTATGCAAAGAGTTGAAACCATCTCTAAAAGTTGTGGAAGGGTCAGAGCGTGACGTATAGATCAAATAAAATATCCAAATTATCTGAAAGCTGATGTTGATGAGTCAGGTGCTAATAAGGTCACCCGTCATCAGTCAGCAGATGTGTTTACAGCAACGTGTAATTCTCATTAGCAGCATTTCAACACCTTCAAACAAATGACGGTGAGCCTGGATAGCAGGTGGAAAACAGTAAAGTAGTGCAAAATTGCTCTTTTCACCCAGGCAGCAAAGAAAAAGTAGGACTGTGATTTATTTGAAAGAAACAGATAAATGTGCAGGAGGTTGGTGTCTCCTCTCAGCATGATATTTTTCTTTTTACCAAGATATTGTGGTAAAAACAGACTTACTAAAGTCTAAAGACTCACTTATCATAAACATATCAATAAAGACTGAATGCAATTCCATTTGAGGACCAAATTATTAAATTGGATGCAGTGTAAAACACAACGTGTAGTGGCTTAGAGCTTCATTCATAAAGCCTCAACATCCTGCCTGAAAGAGTAAGATGGAGAGACAGGAGCATATTTTTCTCAGGAAAAGAGGTTCATTCCGCATGAATCAACACAGGTGATTAAACGGATTTGAGGCTGTGTGCAGCTTAATTCATTGATTATCTAATTAATTGATTATTCAATTTGTTCATTCATTCATCCACCTTTCCATTTTCTTTCATTCTCTTTTAATTCAAAGTCACAGGACAAAGATTGAATGCACCAAATGGGCAAAACTCATGCTTTATCAAAAATTCAACAATCAAAAAGTGCTTTTGGAGGATTAGACCTGCCATTCTTACTGTGTATTATATAAAATATAGAATCACATACATCAGTAAAAGTGCCATCAAAGCCAGATTGAGTAATTTAATCTTTAAACTTCACATTTGTTACTGATGAGGTTTGGGCCCTCTCCTTGGCAGCTCATCGAGAAACTGATGGTTTAATTCATTTATTTATTTTCCTTTTTAAATACAATATAGTGACATTTGATTAAGAATACTTTGAGGTTCAGTGCATCTGTTCAAGTAAAATGTTTCTTGAAAGAAATGCACTCCGCAAATGACACATCTCCTTTACTCTCCTGTCTTAATTTATATGTTTGGTATTAAAATTGTCCAAATCCAGTGACCACAATCAGACCCAAGCAGCAGGATAGACCGGAAGGGCAAGTGTGCAGAGATGGAGACGAGACAGGGGGTTATCAAAATAAAACAGGAAGAGGCAATACAGTGAACACACAGACTTTACAGAGACAGAGAAGGAGACCTGACAATGTAGATTTTAGTTGACAAAATATAGAATTTCCAAATTTAAGTATTGCACTTCTCACATGGAGCTGTGAGATGAGAGTTTCTTTGTTCGCTGACCGTCAAAATGAAAACAAGATAACAGTGTTCATGTATGCATAATTCAATGAAAGGGGCAGGGAGCCACTACAGAGTGGCTGAAGAGCCACATGTAGCTGCAGGTTACACATCTCTGTGTAAGTGCCTCAATTTCCCTAACAAATACTCAAATAAAAGCAGTCCAGCTGCAGGGAGAACATGCACACCTCACACAGGGATCACATCGACTTCTGCCAAGACCTCCTGCATTAATGTTGACTTGTCGTACCTGTTGAAGTCAATGATGATGTCTGCTTTCTCGTCGGTTACCTCTCTGAACCTCAGAGGAGTCACTTCACTCCACACGCCAAACGCCTCCAAGAAGACCTGGCGGACTTTGTCCTCGCTCATCTGCCACGGGAAACGCACGATCCTGAGGATGCAGACACACCCGATGCTTTTACTGACAACAACTGGGAGACAGATTCATGCTTCAGTCAAATTCACACCTTTGTAGGAGTTAACAAACCTCAAGTCAAGGTCCAGCAACAAAGCAAAAGCAGTCAAATTAAACTAAGTATGATCCCTGCACTATCTTTAAGATGCCTTGTTGTCATAGTATAACTTTGTGTTAAACTATATACCCATAAATTAACCAGTAAATTTAGTAAATAATGATTTTTATTTCCACAACACTTAAAAAAAAAAAAAAAGCATAAGAATGTGCAAGAAACTGTAGAACTTCTTTACAGTAAAAGCAAAGCTGTTGTATTGCTTCATGTACACTCATTTGTTCCTTAAGAGGGGCTCATCAGGAATCCAGTAACAAACTTGATCATTTACT
>OMNM01026997.1:15142-26795 GCA_900302745.1 Parablennius parvicornis | reverse complement strand
GCGGACCACACTCCCTCTGGTGCGTCAGTCATTCATTTCTAACGAAGATTGAGCAGAGTAACACACAACATACTGGTCCCGTGGAAAAGTGCGCATTTTCTGCAAAACAGTTACTCTCACGGTACTGTGCCGAGCTTATAATTGACGCGTCTTTCCAGCGCATTTGTTTGGAAATCAAATAGACTTTATGCACAATCCCAGCATATAAAAGCAGACCTTGTCTTTTGCTGGAATTCTCAATTCAACAGGAATACAAGAAACGTTTTCTATGGTTATGTTGGTCTTGTATTGTGAGAAATTGTACAAAACCTTAAAATTGACCTCCTCAACTTAGTCATTGACAAACCTAAACGTTTGATCTCCTGTCGCCCCCTTACATGACCAGAAGGGGGCACTGATGCTACCAGTGTTACCTGGGTAAAAGGCAGGAAAAATTACCTTGTTGTGAGGAGGAAGATGAGGAGGGTGGGAAGAGGAAGCAGATGAGGGGGTTTGCGTGTAAGCATATCTGTCAATTTGCCTAGTTCAACTCAAAGTTCCATCCAGAGGTGGTTTGTGTTCCTCTTTTCTTCTTCACCACAGTTGCTGCATATTGTTGAAAAAAAATATTACCATTTCCACCTTCATTCATCTGTATTGATCAACAAGAGTTATTACCTTGGAGGAGAGAGCAGAATGGAGGTGGTGGAGGGTGTGTGTGAAGGGCTTGAAGCAGCAGCTCATAATCCTAAATGGAAAAGAGGAGGAAGAGGCGTAATTGGGTTAAACCACAGGTGCAGGAGCTGTCGATTGCTACCTGTGACACACTGACACAGAATGGTGAAAATGACAAAAGATTAGCTCGAAATGTAACAGATTTCTGGTTGTTATATTCTTCCAGGAAATGTCTCTCTCTGAAGTACTTTCAGATGGAATTGTGCATCTACAGTGTCCGTCAGTCAAACAGGCTGCTGTGCAAGGCGTTCGATCTCCACTGGCTTTGAGATCGGGAATTGAACTACTGAACATAAAGATTGGAGGACACAGAAAGATAGCACCTACTAACCTTCTCGGCTTCTCTGTGACCATCATGCAACCCATGCAGTGTTGCAAACCCTTAATTTATTCCTCTGTTTGTGAGTTTTCCTCTGTGTAGACCCCATGTTCTCCCCGTGTGTGTGTTATCCTCTACCTTCCTCAGCCAAGAAACCTGGTTTGGAAGCTGATTGGTTGCAGGTAAGTGTGAAGTGGTGGACTGGTAATCTGATCAGGATGTATCCTGTATTTCTCTGTATGAGCCAGAGTATTCTCCTTATCTTCTTCTGTGGCAGTTACAGTGCCACCTAAAGGCCTGGCATGTGTACTACATCGTTTTGAGCCGTATTCAGTGTGGACAGAAATTTTATTTTATTTTTTAAGAGCAATGGGGAGAAAAAAAAGACCGTTTTGGCTCTGTGGACATGCTGTTGTTGCCCACTTGTTAATATCCACTTTGTTGGAGTAAATCCAGCAGTTTGGTTGATTAAAGAAAAGAGATAAAAATGGCACGTTGGAGGCTTGTGATTTTCTTAAACCAGAAGCTGATTGGCTCAGAAGCAGCTCTGCCCATTGATATTTCAAAAGGGACATGATGGTGAAACCTGAAGCTGCACTTTGATCATCTGAAAGAAGTCTTTTTACAAACCATGAAAAAAATCAATTTCATCTGCAAATGATGGATCACATGTTCTAGAATAGTTTTTGCACCGCGATGACTTGTGTGAATTAGTTCTCGTCGATATGCGAGCTGATGACATCGATAATTGTTGCTTGTTTTGTTGACAGGGAAACTCCCTATTTTATGCGATTTGATTTAATTCAGCTTCAGACGATTTAATTCAACTTGAATCAGGTTAAGAGAGTCGACTGGAGCAGCTGTGCTTGACCTGATGTGTTTCATGACCTGACCACCTGTAGGGGTATGTTGTCTGAGTCATGATTTAAAGCCTGATCCAAAGTGTGTGTGTTGTGTGTGTGTTTTCGGGTACAGCTGGAATAAGGAATAAATTGTTCTTGTGAGTGTGACAGTGTGTTCCTTCTCCAGTGGGCCGTCTGCAGTGATCCCCAGTAGGATACTCAGACAGGGCGAGGACATGAACAAGGTTTGCTTGGAACAGAATCCACGTATGAAATGAGCGAGGGGTCGACATTGAAGAAAGACCTGTACGGTATGTCTTGCCATTGCTACGTCAAGAGGAAACTAAAAGAAGACCGAATACGCACAGTTGAAACCCCAGCGGTGCAAAGCCGAGCAACATCTGGAACAGCAGGAAGTACCAGGATGTGAAATGACTTCAGGTTATTTAGTGATGACAAAACGCATCCATCCATCCGTCTGCTATACCTGCTTTCTCTGAGATAGATCCTGGTGTCTGGGTCATATCCCTGCCAACACTAAAGCAAAAGAATCACAAGCAAGTTTAATTTTAAAACTTGGACATGTCAAACTGATTCTTATTTCATAGGATGTTTCCTCAGGAGCCTGGATCAGATGACTCGAGAGCTGCTATGAATTTTTCTGTAAATATTCAAGAATCTAATTAGCAGCAGTAGGCAAATATATAGAACTAGTCATAATGATAAAAAAAAAAAAAATTGACAAAAAAAAAAAGCTTGCCAAAATAGCTAGAGCAGCTTCAATGGAAAAGGTAAAAAAAAGAAACAAAAGAAAATTGCTGAAATAGCTAAAAGTGGCTAAAACTGCAGAAATTATTCAAATTAAACTGAACAACAGGCATACCTGCTCAAAAAAAAATCACTGCAAAAGATAAGATAAATGTGCTAAAATCTCTGAAATTGCTATAAACTGTTGAAAAAAAAAGACTTGAAAGATTTGAATTGTCTGAGGCAGCCAAATGGCAAAAAATATTCCATAAAAAAATAAGCTGCAACAGCTCAAACAGACAAACTAGAAAGTTTGAAACACAAGAAAAGGTCTTTTTTCAGTGTCTGGGGTGAATACTGGGAAATTGCAGCCTCATGATAATGTATTTCTAATCGGTGTTCACACATAATTTCTAGTTTTAAAAGTTCTGTTTCTCTATGTGTATGAGTTATGTCATCCTCTTCTTTTAGCTTGTTTTGCACCTTGGGCAGATTTAATTTAATGGAAAGTTGCAAAAATGTCAATTTTGGTCAAATTATTATTATTTTTTTTCTTTCAGGAAACCTGTGAGTGTCTTCTCTGTGTGAGCGTTTGTTATGAGGACATGGCGGCCTTTCAGTACAGCAGAGGACCTGATGGGTAATGATTGTATGAGGAGGAGTTCCTGTAGTACCGAGTGTGAGATAGGAAGAGTGGGTATGAATGGAAAACTTGTGAATGAATTAAAAACTTAGGAAATGCGAGTCTGAATGGAAGAACTTATTAAAGGGGTCACATTATGCAAAACTGACTTTCTAATAGTTTTCCAACAGTAATAATTATGCCTATACCTGGGAAAGATGCCCATAAGTAAAGAAAGTCTGTCATCTCTCTCCCTGGCTTGTTTAAATTTTTAAAAAGTGTGTTGCTCCAATGAGCCAATCAGAAATCAAACCCTATAAAGTGCCATCTGGGGTTTAGCCAATCACAATCAAGGTAGGCCTTCCCTTTGACCCTCCCACAATTGGCCAGCTCTGCTCTGGCATATGGCCAGAAGTACTTCCTCCTCTTCCCAAGATGGGCATGTGTGGGCGGAGCCAGTCCTGCTCACACAGACACAGCAGATTCTGAATGCAGCTCCTATGATCCAATATTCAAATGAAGAAAAAAAAAAGTTTTTTTGTTTTTTTTTTAACCAATGAAACCCATGTGAAAGTTTTGAAAAGTTGGATAATATGACTATTTAAGCGCCAGCTCAAGTAAAATCCATTAGTTGGAGTAAGACGCTCCATCTCATAGACTCTCTGTTATATAGTCAACGACGGCAGTGTCAGACACACGTTCCCAAAACTGCCCAACTAGAATATTTAACTTATTCCAGCTTGTGTGATGACCTTGTAAAATGTAACAATTACAAACCCTAGAACTGCAATTTTATATTTTTTTATAGTGACCATTAATCCTAAGTTTTCCCAAAATGTTCCTGATATATTTTGCAACAATGAAATTGCAATAACTGTAAAGATTTTAGTTGCTGTTATCATGCTGTCTTTTTATTAGTTTGGTCCAAAAATGCCACTGGAACAGAAAATATTTGACACCATTGCTCCATAATCTGGATTGTGGCACCTCCTGAAAGACTCGAGATGATGAATTTTCCTGGAGTAAACAGGAGTTCAGAGACATTGCAACACTTCACATCATGCGAACTGTCACTTTGTGAGCGAGAGAGAGAGAGAGAGAGAGTAGTTTGAAAACAGTTTTCCTATGCAAGAAAATTCATGAGCCCAATGAGTCAAGAAAGAATAACTTTATTTAGTTCTAAAAGTGTTAAAATCCAGCGCTCGTGCGCCAACTCTTCTTCCTGCTTTATGTGTAACCGTAGCTTCCGCACGTCAAGAGACGACTTTGACCTCCAATGCTTTTCTCAAAAGCATCACTGCAGCGGAAACCTAAAGAAATGCCAGATGGCTGAAGTAATGAAGGTGCCGGCCTTCTTTCTTATTCTTGGGAGAGTTGGAATAAATGAAGGCGTTCAGATCTGAAAACGGAGCTTTTCTCTCAGAAAGGTCGAGATGGAAGAATGGCGGCAGATGGAGGCCGTTGGTTGCCGCTGTGACTGACCTACTTCTGAATGTTGGGAAGAAAAAAAAACTGCTTTAAAAAAATAAATAAATAATTTGTGGGGTCACCAAAGTACTGAGAAAGCAAATATTATACGGTAAATTTTTGACAATAGACGAGAAGTTTCATGCTGCCGGTGGTCATAAATTGTATGGATTAAAAGTGGAGAGGGGTTCGCTTCCTGTCAATAAGATGCGGTGGCGTACTGACTGTCGGCCGCTCACAGTGCTCCATCCAGTAGATGATTTTGTGTGTTCGGTGGTTTCGATAACAGACATTACAGCTGAATTTGGCTGTCGGCACATCATTATGTATTGTTCAGACACTACAGACGTGTGCAGCTTTGACCGGAACGCCACATCGGCGTATCTTGTGTTTTGCTCTGAGGGGGGGGGGGGGCATTATCTTCTCCTTTTACGTTCCCGCAAGACTCCAATCAAACCCGATTTGGAGAGGAGGCGACAGATTTGGAAACCTCTCCACGCACACTTTGTTCCCCTCTCGTCTCAGATCAATCAAGGCTGCGGAAGGCGCGTTTAGAGCCGCCTGCAGCCGAGAGGGTTGGAGACCTCTTGGCGAAACTGCCGCCGCCGATTAAAGCCAAGACTGAAAATGCAGAGAGAAGGAGACACCTGTTGAGATCCAAAGCCGAGGAAAGTGGAACGCTTCTCTTGCTGGTTAGACGCTTTCTCCACGAGGACCAGTCGTTATTTCAACAACAGAAACCCAACAGTTTGTCGTGCTGATCGTCTTTTGGTGGTGACCTCTTTAAGCTTTTCATTTGAAGCCAGCATGAAAAGAAACTGTTGTGTAATGTCCAATGTATTTTTTTATTTTTTTCTTATTCTCTCCTGCTTTGTCGGACCGTCCGTCATTTATAGCGCAATCACATTAGCCCGCTGTTCGACAAAATCACCCCATGCTTTTGTCACACTTTCAATACGGGCACAGAGGAGAGCAATCATAAACTGGCGGTGGTTTGATCTGTTTTCTGGGACCGCCGCTTTGTACGAAATGAGGTGGTGACACAACACGAGCGTAACGATTTTAATAACCGGTCACGTCGAGCCCCGATTACTCAAGTTTGTTTTAGCATGAATTGCTCAAACGGATAATTCTGCCTAAATGAATGACAAGACAGATCCTTGGAGAAGGATACGGATTTATATTTAAGCTTTGAGGGCTCCAGCGCACTAGAGTTCAGAATGAACACAATTTCTCTGCATTAAATTGGTCATTTTTCTTGTGTCAGTTACAAGTAAACAAAATGTGCGATTCATCACAGATTTGATCATTTTTTGTAAATAATAGTCTAATATGAATATTGAATTTGATACATATTTCATAGATTAGAATGGAGTTGTGGAAGTCAAAAATCAAGTAAAATCAGATTATGCATCAGCAAGAACGACAAAAAAAAAAGCTGAGTTTGCACTTTTTTTGGGACCATTTTCAGGTGTGTCCTCGCAACTTGGTGTTTTGTATTATGATTGAAGGTCTTTGACGTAATGTGAGCAAACTAGAACAGCATCGTTTTAACAACGTTTTTCTTCACTGGATTGTGCTAATATATGATTGTTATGACGAGTCTGCAACGTCTGACCTGAACTAACCCAACCTTCAAGTCGAGTGAAAATTATGAAAGTGCACGGCTAGTGCTCTTGAATCGAGCGCCTTCCTTTTTCCTGTTAACGTTCTTAAATATATCAGTCATGCCTTGTGCACTAACTTGGGAATCATTGGAGTCTGTAAAGCTCTCGATCAACTTCAAGTGGAAGTGGCTTGTTGAAATAACATGTTTTGTTCGGCGCCTATAGATTGTTTCAATGAAAAGTGATTTTTATCCACTAGATTATTACAGTTATAGTAAGTTTTGTTCTTCTTTAAAATGACCGGATCGCAGTATGAAAGTTCAAGTCTTGGTACTTTTGCCCTTTTTCCTCATTACACTAAAAAATTTCACAACACAAGTTATTTTTGTATCCTTATGCTCTGGAAATAGCAAAGTACACAAATAGTCGTCTGAAAACAAGGTTTGATGTGTGTCGGTGCATTGGTTAGACGCAGTGCGACGTGTCAGGCATGAGAAAGCAGACAATGAAGGTTGATTATTCCTGAAAGGCCCATATGTGTGCGGCAGAATCTACTTGATGCTCCCAATAAAGCTTAATGTTACTGGCGTTAAAACAAACTGGCTGTGGAAAAGATCAGGAGACCTTTTCAGCATCTAATTAGCACTAAATTTAATGTTCGTTTGCTGATTAGTTGTTGAGATATTTTAGTTCTTGTTTTGGATATTTTTGATGAATTGTTAATGAATACACAGAGCTACAAAGAACATGTTTAAAAAAGAAGAAATACAAAAAAAACCCCCCACTAAACAGCCTACCCTCAATACAGAGCTTTCGCTCATCATAACCTCAGAAGATCTGTTGTGTTGTTGATCCAGTTCAATGTACATGTTGTAATCATGAAGAAAAGCAGGACTGTCCTAGTTTTACATGTAAAAGATGAATACATATCCAAGAAATCCTTCCCTCATAATTGCTTGTCAATGGCAGATGTGCCAAGTCTTACAATAAGTGCTTCCATTAGTGGTTTATGTCCAAAGACACATTGACACACTGACTCACTTTTCTATTAGATTTTCAAAAGAATCCCGCAGACATTAAGGAACCAGTGCACTTCGGTCAGTGAAGCCACTAATGGTACGGCCGCCATTTTTTTAAGTAATTAACGCCTTAATTTGTCTCATCGCCCGTCGTCATGACAAAAAGCAGTGCTTAAGTTCATCTCAAGAACATTTCATGATGTAAAATGGTACAAAGCTGATATGTTAAAGGGTGCAGTATTCAAGATTTACGAAAAGGCAGCTGTAAAAAGGTACAAATTGCATGTGATGACTGCTGTAGAAACTTTTAACAGTGATGCTGATGTTAACGAAGACTAAATCAAAGAGGCATCTGAAGAGGCACTCAGTTATCCATACCAGCACTTGGTTTTTTGCATATATAATTCCCTACTTAATATAAGTCACACGCTCAGCCTGACTAAATAAATAAATATACATACTCCAGATAATTTGGTAATTTTTTGTAGACAAAAAGGTCAGGAAAGTATATGTAAATTGAACTCAGTTTTGGGAGATGGGGACTCCAGATGTTGGACATTTGGTGAAAAATCAAATTTTACTGTCAGAAAGGGAAACCAAAACCTCAAAAAAAACAACAAAAAAACAACCACAGAGACACTGAAGTGCGGACGCACAGGGGGGCAGAGACGCAGAAGAGCAGGTGGATCGACAACCAGAACACGCAAGAAAAGTCCATTTTATACCAGAGCCACCAGGTGAAGACAATCACACACTCAGGCTCAGGTGAAACACATCAGCAATCAGACATGAGGAGGGGAAAAAAAAAAAAAAAATCCAAGCGACAGACCCACCATCAGGGTTCTTGTTGGTACAAGAACCCTGATGGTCACTATATACATATTTATTTAATCTTCTAGTGATAAACATGAGAGCCTATTGAGTGAATGTTGTTTCTTCTTTTCTTTATCTTTCGTATGTGCTTACAATGTGAGTAAAATATGGAAGTAATGGAGGTTTTTCCATTGTGGCTTTATTTTGTCATACAGTGACATCAAGTAGTCCAAGATAGCACATAACAGGAGGTTTTTTTTTTTCTTAAATATATGCCACTTGTGAATATGTTCCCTGACCAACTAAGCAACTAAAAACATGTGAGTCATATAGTCCAGAGAATACGGTATATCAAATGTGGACACAAAAAAAAGATTACAATTATTGCAAAACTCAAAAACCCACATTTCCATCACAACAAATACAAAATACCTGTCCAGCTTTCCAGCTGTTGCCTCTGTGAAATGCAACTTTTATAACTCAGTAACATTATTTATCTGCTCTTATTGGTTTTTCAATTTATGTCATTACTAATGTCATTACTAATGTGCCACAATCAATTTCAAAGTTAGATGATATTCTTCAAGAAAAATGTGAAATGTCTCAATTCTAATGCCTGATCTATTGTTTATATATTCTAAATGAAACAAGAGTTTATGATGAGAAGATTTTTATACAAGGTCCTCTTCAATATTAAATATGGTACTTTTAATGGTGATGATTAATGCGACTGTTACAACAATAAGTAAGTGGTTTGTATTGTGCTTTGTAACGTTAATAGTCGTGGGAACACTCATGCAAACTTGACTGGAATTGGGAAAAGTAGCAGCAACGGTCGATTAATGTAAATTTCAAGTAAAAATGAGAAGTTCTTGGAAATGCAAATGTGAACATTCAAATATTGATATTGCTCATGATATGGGGGGAAAAAAGATGAGGAACTGGTTTTCAATTCATTTATTTCAAATGACATAAAAAGGTACAAAAGAGCACAAAACCTGGTGTTTGGCTAGAATTTCCTGTTTTGACTCAATGATGGATGGATTTTTTTTTTTTTTTGGATCACAATAAAAGGTAAAAACTTGATCACATACTTTTCCTGAGGTCATGAATTTCACAGTCAATTTCCTTTCCAGATCTTTTGGTTTCTATCTCGATGTTATGCTAAATGCTTCCTATATTAAGATACTTCGAGACTACTTCCATGAATACATCATTATACCATTTGCGTCAGAATGCAAACCAAAGACACTGAGTCTGATCTACTAAAGAACATATGTATAAAACAGGATGTTGGACTCAAAAACATTGTGGAAGTTGATCTAAGAACATCTAAAATACATCTAAATCAACATCAAAAAATAAATACGCTATTTTTAAAACCCATCTTGGATATTTTAATCTTTTCTGAATCTCTGCTGTTGCTCTTCTTTTGACATGTTCTATCTCGTCTTTTCTTTTATTTCCCTTCAAAATTCAGAGAAAGAATGTTTTTATGTGAAAACGGAAAACTTGCGTTGCGTCCTGGGTGTTTAAAAACAACAGTGCTCGGAGCCACTGAGAATGCAAAACGCTCCTGACGCCGTGAACTTTTCTAATAGGCTGCAATTTATCATCTATTATACAAGACTGTAGTAAACCAGAGCAATAGATAATTAATTATATATGCTTCGTAAATTCCTTTTCCGGATCAGAGCTCTTTCATGTCACTCGATTCACAAAACTGTTCCAATCACACTTTGTCAAATCAAGGATTCATTCAGCACTTCACACAACTTTATTTACATCTTCAATTATACTAAACTGGAGAAATTCAAAAGTACCGAATAGTGTGGCATCATTCCGAACAAATAAGTAGGATTCGTAGTACAGAGGGTCAGAATCCATGAACGGCTCCATGTGCTGTCCCCAATTCTCAAAACTCTTTTAACACCCGTGTGAGGATTTCCTCCGTCTCCGTCTGAGGTTGATAAAAAAAGTCGCTCTCAGTCCGTCCGTCGTTCAGTCTGTGCGTGAGTTCAGGATGGGAATCCCGAGCCAGTCCCAGGAACAGGAAGCATCTGGGAGGAGGAGGACATCACTCATGCTTGCGCCGCTGACTCCTCTGCTGATAGATCTGCACGGTGAATGGTCTGCAAATACAGAAGAACAAACAGGTAATGGGACAATAAATCAGCGGCCCGGAGCCCCGTACCACTCCGTGCCAGGAGCCCACGGGTCTGCTCAGCCAACCTTGTGTTTCCATATGTTTCTCTAGTCTGTTGCGCATGAATGTGCAAACAGTTGTGAGCTCATATAGAGGAAACAGCTCGAGCAGCGAGAGGCACCTCTGTTCCAGGAATGGAACTGTGGGATATTGAATATTACAGCCCTGAAAGGCTCAGGCAGGAGTCTGAGAGCGAGGCAGGTATTAGAGCGTGTTTCTGGTTCTCCAATGACAGCTGACTCTGCTACACATGTTGGAAAGGTAAAACAGGTTAGTATTATCAAGCCTGAGCCGGAAAACTCGACGATGGTCTGACTTTACCATATTGACTGGACTATATGTGCATCTGATAAAAACTGTCATAGAGGGAAAAAAAGAAAAACATACCGTTTGTAGAACACTTGAACTTCAACTGCTGCTGAATGTTTATTTATTTATTTATTAATTCATTTATTCCTGTTGTGTAGATAACCTGCACATGAAATACGGTACAAATGGAAGTTGCAAAAGTATAAAAGTGTGATTCACAGTACAGGTAATATGGTATTGCTGTGATTCCGCCGATGCTAATTCACTAGCACATTTACAAGTATGGGTCAAGATTTTTCTGCTAAAGAAACACAAATTCTCAACGCCAGCCATTCGATTTTTTTTTTTTTTTATAGTGGCAATAAATACTTCAAAATTTTTCTCTGTCTGATGTTACCAAGCTCAAATGTTATTTATTTATGTAACTACAGCAGAACATTAAATGCATTCACATTCATTTCTATAACTGAACCCAAAGGCAGGGGTGTGATTCCAACAAACTAAGATTGTTTGATTAGTGTAACCTTGGCAACAAGTTAATTCAGAGGGGATTGTATTTTTAATTGTATCACAGTGCAGAAGACTTCAGCTGACTTCAGAATGCTTCAACCGTATGCAAATTCTTTGTGCACACTGTTCTTATTCCATCCAACATCTTTCAAACTGGAACCCCTCAATCTGTCTCATCTGTTTCAGGGATCAAACTCATTAGCGTGTTTCCATCTTTGCATATGGTGCTTTGTTGTCTGACGTTCACGGTGGTGACACATCTGGTGTATTTGTATGATCGGTATGCTGAGAACTTGCGCGCCGTGTGTGGAGCGTAAAAGTAAATCATGATTAAATGTGTTGTTTTGTTAGCAACGTGTAGATTTCTCTTATGTAAGAAATAATTAGAAATTAATCCCAACCAAAGGTAGCAACTTTAATAAGCATGCAAAGTGTTTGACAATTTGACAACAAAGCATTTTAACTTGAGTCATCACGC
>OMNM01026975.1:1249-11285 GCA_900302745.1 Parablennius parvicornis | reverse complement strand
CTGGGGCTGAGAGAGAGAGAGGAGAGAGAGAGAGAGGAGAGAGAGGAGAGAGAGAGAGGAGAGAGAGGAGAGGAGAAAGAGAGATAGAGAGAGAGAGGAGAGAGAGGAGAGAGAGAGAGAGAGGAGAGAGAGGGGAGAGAGGAGAAAGAGAGAGAGAGAGAGAGAGAGAGAGAGAGAGAGAGAGAGAGAGAGAGAGAGAGATGTTATTATGGCTCTATTTCACCAGTCCGACCGACACAAGATGAAATTGGACTGAATGTGTTTAAAAACTCTGCCCCAGACAATGTAAAATTGGCCTCTGCAGACATTTCAAAGCCAGTACATGAAAAGCCGAAACAGTTTGTAGCCTCTAAAACTTAAAAAGCAAAAATTGGAGGAATTTTCCCATAAAGCAGCTCCAACCCGCCCACGCTCAGACACACCTTCCTCTATATTTCTTTAGCAAGAAGCAAAATTTACCAATGCAGAATGACAAGATAATTATTTTTGCTACCACAAGAAAAAGGGGTCGTTATCTTAAGTAACAAGATAATTAAGCTGTGATTGTGAGATAACGGCGTTGAGAAAACCTTTGCATCCTTTTGAAACATTCTTGTAATTACGCTGTTCATGAAAGTGGGGAACAACGGATCAAAGCTGAAATAATCTTCAGATATTATCCAAATATCAAAGCTGGCATCAATATGACGTAATGTGTGTTTGACTTTCATGTTTTGAATGTTTATTCTCTGAGACAATTTGCAAATGGAAGTTTAAAAGCACGAAAGCCCTCCTGCAGGAGCGCCTGTGAAAAACGCCTGTGGCACTCAGGTTAAATATTCCTCTGCAGCTCGTTCTCTCTGAAGGTGCCGGGGCTGAATACTTAGCGTTTTCTGCTTTCTACTCTTGCAGGTCAACTCCCCCATTTTATCTCTTTATTCATCTCAGAGAGAAAAAAAACAACTCAAACATTTTTTACAAGCCGCAGTGTAACCCATTACAATAGGTATATTTTGTGAATGGAGTCTAGTTACATTTTTGTTTATTTGTAAGAATTGTTTTTTTACAATGAAATTTAAGACCAGACTGGATGGTTCATGAATCTGGAATATATGATCGATGAAAAACTATGAATACAGTTGATTTTGATTTGTTTTCTATATGTTTTAAAAATAAAATAAAAATAAAAATAAAATAAAATCTGTTCTGAAGGTGTCCCTTCAATTATAATACTTGTGCTGAAGGTTCTGCTTGTAAACCAGTGACCTGGGTTCTTTTGCAGTGGTATGGTGTTGTAGTGGTTAGGAGTTTTGCCTCACAGTGAGAAGGTCACTGGTTCAAGCACGGGTTCCTGTTTTCTCTCTATTCTTGCATGGGACTTCTTCATGTAATCCAGTTTCCTTGCACAGTCTAGAAAACATGTTCTTGAGGTGTTGGATTAACAGATTGAGTCCAGACGTTGGTCCAGGATCTCTCCTGACTTCATCCATGGTCCGATGGGATCCAGCATCCTGCAATCCGAGACAAGCTAAAGTCAGCCAAGCTAGATTACATCTTCATTGGGCAATTACAGAGAAACACCCAATCATACAAACAGACATAAATGACTGCAGCCTGTTTAAACTAGCTAATTGACCTTAATCCTTTGATTTTGGTCCGTGGGGAAAAAAGAATATTCGGCCGAGTGGGGAATCAAACCAGAGAGCCTTATGCTGTGAGGGCACTACATCACAATGCATCCCTGGTAAAATTCAAGTATGCGGTACGTCAAGTACTTCGTCTTTGTCTGAAGTGCCTAAAACGAAAAACAAATTCCACTGGATGTGAGTATCTTTTCCCACATCCCTGATTTAAAAGCACACAGAGACGTTGTGTTCGTGTCGGCTCTTCAGTATTTCATTCACAAACCATATGCTATCGACCATAATGGATCCTCAACCTTGAATCAGTAAGATCTTCACATCATGAATAGAATATTCCAACAAAAGTACAAAAACACACAAACAAGTGTCTACATCTATTTACAACACGGTTCAATAAATCGTAACCTTTCCGGAGGCTGGATCTCAGTCGAGCACAAGTTAGGTCCATAAAACTAGAAAGACCTCTCTTGTCTCTTTTTATTGTGAGAGAAAGACAGAATGCAGAAAAACAGCAATCTGTTTCTCTCCTCTCAGTCAGTGGTTTTTCTTCTTTGATAAATTTAATTCACAAAATGTGAGTTGCAAGTTGTAATGACTGCTACATTAGCACATTTAAGAACTTGCATTACAATTTTCTGTTGGTTTTAAAGGTGTTATAGCTGTGAATTTAGCAATTATGGCTAGATTACTATGAATAAAGTACAAATATGTTAAATATGATGTATTTTATTGTTTACATCATAGAAGTGTTTGGCATTGGAATTTACAGCATTAATTACAGGTAGTTTGTCCTCACATTTCTCATTTTAATAGAAACAATATGGCAGATTGGTTTTCGTAATTTGATCAGAAATGCTACTGAATATAGGTCCATTTATGAATTTCACTTTGTAAGTTATTCGTGTCATTTTAACAAATAAACAGAAAAAAGATGGAGTTCTGCTGGTTTGATTTAATCTGTTATGAACAGCTGTAGGAGCAACATGTCTTGTGTTACTCAGCATTAATGTTTACTACATATTCTGATTGAGTCTGTCTTTTGAGTAACAAGTCATTTAGTTTTAGTCGTATTTCAGTCATCTTAAATCCTTTTAGTCTTAGTCTCATTTTAGCTGACTAAATGTTTCTCCAAGATTACCTGGTCATTGGAAATATCCGGCAGTGTGCTATGTAATGGTATTCAGGTTTCAATATGCAATACAGAAACAGTGTTAACAGTTGTAATACAATTCATGAAACATATGATATTCTTATTGTGATATTCTTATTGTAAACGTGAGCATGGCATTTTCACAAAAGATAAACTCACATGAACTAAGCATAAGTCAATTCACCTTTATTTCTATAGCACATAATACATATGTGAGAGTGAATAAAAGAAGTGTAGTTATTTTTTTTACTGATCTCTCCCTCCCTCACACACACACACATACACACACACACACACACACACACACACACACACAAACACACACAAATTGTCAAGTCATATATGACATCTACTGTAATAAAATACATCTGATTCAATTTGAGCACATTTAATATTTACAGTATACTCATTAATTTAGAGTCAACAGAGTCAGTCATCTAATTGATACAGTTCAGTTTACTTTAGCTTCTATTTCATTCCACGTTTAGAAGAAACACGGTGGTTTATCTAATAAAATATCTTTTGAGTGTGTGTTTACTTTCACATATACCTCTGGATGAGAATTCTGTCAGTGTTGCTTCAGGTTGGCGGAGTTTTTCTCTGTGATTTCTGCTCCACACAGTTTACAGACGGTCTTCTGGTCATTGTTGTCATATATGTCATATATATAATGCAGCATGCATTTACCAGGTGCACGGCACCATATAAAACTCTTCAATCTAACTCAAGTAAATAGAATGTGAACAAACAATGTGACAAAACAATTTTTGTCAGTGAAAATGTTTTGATTCATTAACTATTCTGCTTTTATTGTTTCAGTGTTCATTGTTTTAACATCTCGGTTTGTGATTTTAATTAAAGTCTGTTGCTGCTTGGTAAAGAAATGTCTGCTTTTGTAAAGGTACACAATAATTACATTATGCATTTAATGGAATAGAAATACACTGAGTGAGTCATACATGACCCGGGTTCTTTAGCGTTAGCAATCTTTCTGTAATCTCTTATCACAACACTACCCTAACAGATTGTGATGCTGTTTTACAGCCGTATCACCATTCCAGGCCCTCTGGTCACATGACTGTGGTAGAGTTCATGTAGGAGTCAGAACAAAAATATCAGAGTGGTATGAAACCGTTGAGGAGCGGAGATGAGGGCTATAATTCACATCTGTGGTGAAAAGGTACAAGAATGTGATGATAAAGTGCAAACTGTGCAGTAAGCTGAGCTTTGATGTCCCTGCTACATTTTTCCTGTTTGGAGCTGTTTGAGCAGAGACCTTCTGCATGTCGGCACTATTAGAGGAGAGATTGGAGCTGGTGTGGGCATGAGTCATAGGAGAGGTCGTGGAGGATGGCAAATAATGTCACACATTGCACATTTAGGACCAGACTTTATTAACTTTACAAGACTAACTTGAAAAAAATGAGAAAAAAACACAACCTTACACTTCCATAAAGCAGCAGATATCACCGCGGTTGTAATTTACATTTTACTTGAACAAAACAGTTTTTCAGTTATACTTAAGTATTTAATTATGGTATAAAATTGTAATGACACAGTTAAAATGACTGAAAGTCTACTAATTCAAGAGCAGTGTTGTGTGGAAAGTTTAAGTATTACATGATTAAACCTGGCGTTGATGGCAGTTCACTTGATGTATGTGATACTACATCTTACATAATACACAATAAAAATGGCAGGTCTTAGTCTTCCAAAAGCACTTTTCGATTCGCGATAAAGCAGAGGTTATGTCCATTCGGTGCACGCCGTCTTTGTGCCGTGAGCTTGAATTAAAAGAAAATAGAAAGAAAAAGATAAAGAGATTGTATGCCTTTCATTTCATCAGGCTATAGATTGCGTTATTGTGACTCTTGCTCTATTGTGGTTCATATGAATAGGCCCAGACTTTCATAACTTACCAGACTGAAAGCATCAGTCTGGCTTTGTCGACGGTCATTATTACTTATTGTATTGCTCTTCACTATATTACTCTATGAGCCTTTACTGTGCCTATTAAGTTGTTAGTAGCTTTAAGATTCTACGCAGTCATGATGCTACATCAACCTCCACTCAATGTATAATCAAAACTAATAGGACAAAACGCCCCACATAACAAAGGCTTTCATAGATTCATTGAAAAACTCAACAGCTGCAGGAAGTTTTGTTTGTTCTGCATTTTGGCTCAATAGAGAGTGGATGTCAAATCAGTCAAATCTGAGTAAATTGAAGTTACTGTTCCTATTTCATTAAACTCTTGTTTATCTGAGAAAGCGCTACACATGAAATGTGGGGTAACTCAGTGCTCCTGATAGTGATTGGAAAGATGTGCTAAAATGAACATCAGCATCCTTTCCACAGTACTTGTGATGTATTAAAAATCTTTTAATCTATTTATCTATCTTTGAGTTAGTTTGTTTCAGCGGTTTCCTTTTGTTTGTTTCTCATCATTATTCAAGTCTATTTTGTAAACAACTGCTACCATCTCAGTCATAGAATATACTGTAATGCAACTTCTAAAGCACAATATTGAGCCGAAATGAATGCAATAATTATACACAACACTTTCACGTTATAATTGAAACAGCTAATGATGTTTGGAAATGAAACATATATACTATGCAACAAGTATTAATTTTTAATTGACTAATTGTTATGACGAAGCATCCGGTGTCAGTACTAGAAGACGCTGCTTCTGGGGGATGACAGTAAACTGGACGGTAGAGTAACGATCGAGCATCTTGTCTGTCTTCAGTCCAATAAAAAAAGTTTTAAAGAAGCAGGTGCCAACATTTAACAGATGTTTTTCCTTTTTTCAGTGGTTTAGTTCTAGAGTGCTTCAATGCATCGTCTTGTGGTGAAAAGTAGTATTGCAAGACTGGGCAGCTAGGTAAAAAAAAAAAAAAGTAAAACATTGATCTTAGTGTATTGATCTATAAGTTATGTTGATATAGAGACAACATTGCATTTTTCTGGCTTTTGAATGAAGTTAATAGCTACATGTATCATTGATATGTTTGTTTGTTTGTTTATTTTCATTTTATTCCTCTGGTGTTACCTAACAGTATTTGCATTGCTGATTTTGAATTCTGATTGTAAAATGTTGCTGCAGGCTTTCTGCGGTTTTGTAACGTCAGGATTTTCCCCAGCAGTTGTTGAAATTATGTTTCAGTCCTGTCAGTTCACTTCACAACTCTTCCACAGCTCAGTGTTCAACAGAGAACAATTCAAAAGATGTAGTTAAACGACAGCTTGCTGCACTATCATAAATTAAAATGAAACGGCTATCACCCCGTCATTCACAGCTACGCCTTCAACCCAAACCGATGCTCCCCTGTTCCTTATTCGCACTACGTTTGATAGACAGCATTTTCTGTTCCAAGCCACGTGTCTCGTGTTTCTAATTGTGACAATGTTATCAAGTTTACCCTCCAGCAGTCTGAGTTGTTGAAAATCGCCTGTTGGAACAGGGGTTCGATGAAGCAAGTGGAGGAGAAACTCTCCACAGTGTCAGAGCGAGGAGGTTGCTGAGCGAGTCGGGTCATCAAGGATAATTGATGTGCCAACCTGTACTGTCGCTTATGCTCTGGAAGGCTCTGATTCATCATCTCAATCATCATCATTATCGCTATCATCGCCACTCCGCTCCGACCGAGCTGAGGAAGATTCCTCATGGATTTCTCTTTCATTGGTTGTGTCGGGGTGTCAGGGCGCTGCAGCCTGCAGCTCTCCAGCTGATTACTCCTCAGAAGACTCCAACTGTCTGCAGCGGTTTGCTGAATTAGAGGCTTTCACTGTGCGCCACTGACAGATGCTCAATAGAAGACGCTGTGGATATTTCTGTGCTGTGCCCTCCCATTGAGACAGATGCTGGCTTTGATTGCAGAGTAAATCATTTCACATGCATATCTCAGCTTATCAACACGGTTTGACTGTCTCTAACTCCCGCGTTGAGCTCTGTGTTTTACATACAACGGGCCGTCATGGCAAGCATTTCATGGAAATGGGTGGATGAAAAGGAAAGAAATGTCAGAGTCCAAGCAAGAGTTGACAGAAAAAAGCACTCATGACCTCCTCACTTTCTCCTCTCTGTCTCACAAGTGGCGTCTCAAAGTGACCCATTTCTCTCTGCAGTCTGAGCTCGTCCCTGTGAAGAGCTGTGGATATACAGCAGTGTATGAATAAAGAAGCAGAAGATAAGGACGAGGACTTTCTCAGACACTCCGAGGGCTTATCGTGAAACTACGAAATGAGCAACTCTGGCCCTCGCTCACTCAATTTCTCTGGCTGCCATTAAAACGCTCCATTCGATTCAGAGCTAATATTCTTTGACAGTTCATACATTTCCAGCTGGAATGACAGCTTTATTGTCCATAAAAGCCTAATCTAGAGTTTGAGAGGGATTTACATGTCGCAGTTCGATGGGAAACTTTCTTAGAAGACTCTGTGTAAGTGGAAATGTTTGTGTTGCGTTTCTGACATCAGGAAATCAACAAAATCAAGCAAATGATTGTGCTCACGGGCTCCCAGTAATCTCCTTTTCTTATCTACATCTGGTCATGTTGGCAGTATGGACAGTAGAGAAGCCCCCTGGATGAACTTGGAGATTTAATCTCTCCAGCAGGTGCTGGATCCATGAAAAGAATCTACCTCTGTGGTTCTGGGAACAACTCGGGGTCTCCTCAGAGTAAAAAAAGAATCCTTAAACCCAAGTAAAGCAGAGCTACCTACCAGGGCGACTGTATCCTCATCATATCTTCATCATAATATCACCATTGACAATATCATTTTCACAAAAGGTTGATCCAGCTGTCAACATTTCAAAAAAACCTGGCCAAACAGATTTTTACAAGAGCTTGTGTTGATAACTAATAGAATTTCACAAGTGTTTTAAAATTATATCTTAATTGATGGCAAAAGAACAGAACTCAAAGAAAAATGACTAAAAACAACAAGTCAGGTGGAAACTGCAAGAAATAATAAACAGTCGGATCTGGTTAAAATTGTTTCCAATTAGAGAAAGAGCGCTCTATAATTTAGAAATACAAATACTCTGCATTAATATTGTCACAGAAAGAGAATTCAGAGAGCGACGTAAACATGATGGCTCAAATTGAGGTGCCAAAATTTACAATTTACAAAAAATTGCAGAAAGCTCCACGCTTTACAATATATCACAAGGCACAGAGTTTCACCAATGCTACAATTATTTGTGGAACAGAGTTATCATCGCTAGCAGATTAGCCGTTAGTTTCTATCAATGCTAACTAGCCGGTCAAGTAGCACCATCACTATGTGAAACACTGAGCAGGGAGCGTCTCCATGGCAACAGACGATGATCTCATTTGATCTCCCCCATGAAGTGCCTCTCTCATCTGCTTTGGAAGGGCCTTTTCTTTTTCTTTTTTTTCGCAGTTTTTTGGGAATTTATTTAGAAACAGTTAGCAGTTAACGTCACAAAATCTGATTAATTGGTCATTGGATGATGACAAATCATACCTGAAGATTACATGCAAATTCCAGTAATAGGTTTTGTGAAAAGTTGGTAAAATACCTACATGTATACATACATACATACATACATACATACATACATACATACATACATACTTACATACATACATACATACATACATACATACATACATACATACATTCCAATAGACTGATAAATGAATACATGCAGACAAAAACAAACTTCTGCCCCAACTTCCGTTGGCAAAGGTAAAAAAAACAAAAACATATTCAAACCATCAAAATCTTTTGTACATAAATGCCCCTCCATGTGCAACAAATACTCACTTAACTTCAATAAAGACTGAAGGAGATCAATGAACACATGGTGTGTTCCAGCTTCACACACCTATGTTAACTTTCCCCTGTAAAGAGCAGTGCTCAGATTCTGCTGTTGTGCAGAAGCACAACAACAAAGGTAAGGAGCTTCAATAACTAAACTGATAAAACTTAGGTTGAGCCTGGTTTTCACTGATACCTACTATAAAGGAAAAGTAAAGTAGTATGTGAATGAGTATTTTTGATTTGTGGATCTATTTGCAACCTTTGCTGCCCTAATCTAAGCAAGGCAAGGAAAGGCAAATTTATTTATAGAGCACCATTCAAGCACAGGGCAGTTCGCAGTGCTTTACATAGAAATAAAAGAAATTAAAAGAAATACAGAAACATTTTATGAAGACGTTAGAAATATATTAATCAAAGAAATACAATAAGGCTTTAAAAGGAATGATTTAAAGACAGCATGACGTTTTAAAAACAGCAAAAGAAGTAGAATAAATAGCTAAGGATTCATTTTAGATACATTTAGTGAATATACAATCTATTGTTTATTCGAATGTCTGTGCAAATATTAATGTTTTAAGTCCTGATTTAAAGGAAGTGAGTGTGTCAGCAGTCTTAAAGTGTGCAGGAAGTTTGTTCCACAGGAACCTTTTGTTTCACAAATCATATATGCAAGAGCACAATGTACATTTATTTGTCTATTATCCCTGCGTAGCATCTCAGTGGCTGAAGTCATTGGCGTGGCTTCTACAATATGCTGTATTCATGTTTCCACAACATATCCCATGCCTAACTAATGCCATGCAGCACTTCGGCCCACCGCCATGCACTGAGAGTGAAAGTGATGCAAATAACTCTCAGATCACATGTGGTAGCGCTTATCCTGGTGCTGAGGAGCAAACTTCAGGTCAGACTTCCTGAATAGGTTCAGTGGAAGTCAGGAAGGTAAATCCTTTCATGTAGGCCAGAGACAATCACACCTGTTTCTAACTTCTTACCTCTTGATAAAATCAGCTTTGGACTACACTGATTCTTTTGGAAAAGTAGCCAAAGTGAATCGCATATATTTGTGAAACATACTCATAACACAGAGTCACATTGACAAGAACAAACTCACAATAAGTGCATGGACGAGGTATTCAGATCTTGATAAATGCTCCTCTAAAAAATGTTGTGGTCCGAGGTACAACCCATGCATCACTCATCACATGTCTGCTGAGCCCTTTCAAGTAAAACTACTCGATTGCTATTTCCACGCATTAAATTTTCAAGCAGGCAACCAATAATTCATTGGCATATTAAATAGATATACAAGGCATACTTAACCCCCACCCTGCAACTGCATGCCATTACCCAAGCACCAGCCCGCACACACACGCTCCCATCCCCAGTCGAATAGAGCCTGTGTGTTTTGCTAAAGTCATCATTTACTCTGATTAGCACAGCTCCCAGCAGGAGCACGGCACTGTGA
>OMNM01026947.1:1329-18154 GCA_900302745.1 Parablennius parvicornis | reverse complement strand
GTGGAAATGTCTTTCTTACATATTTTACATTCAGATTATTTAATGATTTTTACATATTTAGGCAAAACTTTAAATTCATTTGACTGTCTTTATAATATATTTTTGAATCTGACAGAGAAGAAAAATAATTGATTTTCTAATGTAATCAGGAAAAACTGGGATGAATGTATTTGGGTTTTTTTTATGTAAATTCATTGGTTTTTATTATTGCAACTGCACAAATAATGAAGTGCCCTCTTAACACTTAATTGAAACAAACTAAATATAAAGCTTTATAGCAACTGCTATGATCACAGTGAAAAAGAAATACATGTTTGATTAAAATACATAATTCATAACAGAACTTACTTTAAACCATAGTATGTAATGGGAATAAATCAAAATGATAAATTACGCTTTGGTGCAAAAGTATAGGACAATTTAAATACTGAAAAAAAAACCCCACCATAATCTGATATAACAATAAGATTCATAATTTATACATAAATAGAACGGGCATTTTATCCTAGGTACATTAACCGTTTCTTATTGATGATATTCACGGTAGGTTTAACATGGATAATATTGTGATATGATATCAACTTGTTAGTTCTTAATGTTTTCTGTGGCCTTAATCATGGAAGGACGGATTGTGGCTATGATACTGACATGGCGTTCTACAAAAGCAACAGATCCTGGAAATGAGCTTGTTCGTCGGTCCTTTTGATAATGTCATGAGCAGTGGTCCTCTATGTAAAAGCCCTCTGAGTGTAAACATTTGCAACATTGTATTGATTCTGAAAATGTTCCAGTAAGAAACCTTTAGCAACAATGTATCCGTGTGCTGGCAGCTATACACACTGCACAGTTTCAAGCAGCTTGTGGTTATATGCATTAAATCCCATTGTGTAGATCCATTTTATCTATTTAGAAAAATAATTATTTTTATATTCTCACAAACTGCACTTTTCATTTTAACCTGAGCTATTATTTTTCTTTATTTCCTCCAACATATTAGGACTTTTACCTGAAGGTTCTTTAGCTGCTGAGAAGTTTGTGGATGACTTTACATAATTAATTCAGCCACTTTTGTAACATTTGTGATTAAAGTATATGATTCCAGCTGATATTTACACACACAATGAATACACGACCAATAAATGAAATGTGGTAGAGACTATTAGGTGTTTTATTTTTTTATTTTTTATTTTTTAACGTCGAAGTTTTTTTTTTTTTTTACTCTGGTGAATTTGCATGTTCTCCCTGCGGATGGGATTCATTCACAGTGCATGTGAGGTGAACCTGAGCATGTGAATTTAAATGTTTCCCCTGCTGTGGTGCGTAAATCACAGCTGACCCTGAACATGATGGATGGATGAAGCAAAACATGTGCGCGTGACACTTGGTTCAGGCTCCGTGCGTCTCTTGCGCTAAGCTGCAGCCGGAGAAATCACAAACATCAACAACTAGATTGTTATTACGACGGGATTACAGAGGTTGTATAAAGGGATCGTCGGACAGTGATCTCTTAATCCACCACGAAAATTCACTCATGTGACCAGCAGGTGGCGCACTCTGTCAGTTTCTCAGTCCTGGTCTGGTTCGTGGGGGGGGGGCAAATAGCAGTGAGAGTGAGACCTCCTGTATTTTCTCCATCTCTGCACCCGTCCTGACGTTCCCCGCGAATTTTATCCACGCCGCGCACTCCGCCACATCCACTCGCATTCCGACCACGAGCCTGACACGCAGCCAGCGTGTGCGAGGCAGGGGGAAAGGCGGGATGGAGGAAGAGGATGGCGAAGGAAGAAGAAGAAGAGGAGATCCCGTCGAGTCCGTGTGGATTTGTGCGTCTTTTCTGCGTCTCGGAGCGGATTTGACGCGCGGACAACTTTTGGTTTTAGTGCGCGCTCGGCGGAGAGACAGAAGCAGACAACAATAGATTATAAAACAGGCTGCTGCAGTTCGGCTTCAAGGTGAACAGACTGAGTGAACACCCATCCGTCTCTTTTTGCCCCCGCTTCTTTCTCCAATCCAACCGAATCCTGCTAGTTTTCATCTGGATTTAAAAAAAGAATTTTTGTCACTTCATTTAGACTTTTATCTTTAAAGGCTGCATTCATTCTCGCGTGGCGCATGCAAAAGAATGCGATTTTTCCACATTTTTCCTTAAAGTTTTTGATATCTTGCATGTGATTTGCTTCTAAATGTCAAATATTACGATGTTGGTTTGCGGTTTTTTCCCCCACGTGCGTGACTTTATTTTTTAACTGTCTGCGCACCCGTGTGGGGTTACTGTTGACTTTTTCCAAATATAGTTGTAACACTTGAACTAATTCATGTTATTTTGATGTTGTTATTTATTTAAACACCCACAGTGTTTGGTAATGGCTGGTGGTAGCCTGGCAGATGGATGAATGTTGTTGCGTCCTCACCTGCCATATGTCGTTTTTCACTGAGGTCATCTGAGGAGATCGAGTGTGCAGGAAATAAAAGAAGGGAGAGGAAAAAAGGTACACGAGGTGTTGTTCCTCCCTCCTTTCGATGCCTTGGGTGGGGTTTCTGTCTCGCCTCACCGCGGCACCGTTCCTTCTGGGGCGCACGCCATGTTTTTCCATCCCCGTGCGCCTTTTTACGCACGGCGGCAGAAGACCCGAGGGATCACACCGGAGAACAAAAGAAGGTGCCAAGCTCTGGTTGAGGTAGTAGTTTGTGCTGTTGGTCGGGTTGACATATTGCCCCTTGTGGAGATGACTGCGCAATCTACTGCCTTGCCAGCGCTGGTGACTCGCAACAGTAGAAGAAAGTGGACCAGAGATCCTGGAGCTCCCATCCCGGACCTTACTGTTTGTATACAGTCAATGACGCGTTAATGGGATCATTAATACTCGTGATAATTGGAATAAACTGTACAAGCGCAAAGCTAGAAATCTGTCAGTCTCATAATTTTTTTTTTTTTTACTTAAATAAAGGGATTTATATTGACATGTCCTGAGTGAATTTATTTAAGGTGTGTGTTAGTTAATTGTCCAGCTTTCATTTCAGTGTTTCTATCAGTCTGGAGAACTGAAGTTGTTACAGCCTGATTAATTTTAATCAACTCAAGGAAATAATGAAATAGTATTACGGATTTTGAGGAAAGTATTGATTTGTTTATTTGGACTTATAAATCCAATTAAACCTAATGGAACTGGATGTAAAGATGATAATTGAAGTAAGAATCCATGCAAAACCATATGTGACAGTTGCAGGCTGATATAAAGACCAAGGTAACTTATGTTCCAACCTTTCAGTTGCCTGTGAACTGAAAACACCACCAACAATATATATATTTTAATGTAAAAATAGCCACTTTGCATGGGTGTGTGCCACTTGAGATTATGAGTTTAAAGCTTTACAAAATAGTGCAATAGAATTAGCAAGGTGAATTAGCCATATTACAACCCAATAATAATTGGCAGTTATTGTTTAAATGTTAAACAAAAGCTGTTTTAAGTTGAAATCATATGCATTTTAATTGAATAAGGTAAATTCTGGGTCCAAATCTTATAACATCCAACAGGTGCTGCTGGTGTGGTGGTAAAACTTGAGGATCCTTTTGGTTGAATTTGCTTTCTTCATTTGAAAAATAATTTTTGCTGCCTATCTAAAGATGAATTGGAGGTTTTGTTTCTCTTTGTATACGATCAACACAATATTTAATCTAAAAGACGAAACATGTTCAACGTCCTCACACCAGCATTTTCAGAGTATCTGATGAATTCAATTTACTAAATGTTAGCACCTGTTGATTACCCCCCAAAAAGTCATCAGTAATTAGGTCATTGATTCATTCATTCATTTTGCTGCACATTTCCTGTGTGACTGATGCAGCCACAATACAGGAAATCAATTTGGGATAATGGCTCCTGCTGATGACCTCAGCATCATTAGAAATCCTAATGATGGCCAGTTTTCACAGAGACACCCCCCCTCCACCGTCACCGTTTCCCCTGCAAAATGTTTTGAGATTCAGCGAGCACTCTGCTCCTCTGCTAATGAATCCCTCCGCTGCCCGCTCACACTCTCTTAACTAGTCTTTTGGAGGCCAGTTGACCCTGTTTGTTACGTCCTGCTTCCCCCTGCAAAGGGGAATACAAACAGCGGCACTATTGATCAGCGGCTTTGCACTCCGCTTTGCTCCCTTCTCCACATCGATTTGGACCTAGAGCGGAAATATTTTGGGGGGGGTATTGATTTTCAGGGCACTTAAAATGTCGAGTAAAACTTGTACTTCTCGTTCGTTTCACAAAAATCAGACAAACCATCTTTTTTTACATTAATCCGTCACATTTATTGTCTTTTTTTTTTTAAGTTCTGGATAAGAAACACTGAAGGTAAACATTGCCGCTCTGCCCCTCAAAGTCAGAGTCGCACGAGGAAACATTAAAAATATTTATTTCTTTTTTTTGACTCGGTATATAAAATGTATGGTTCACATTCACAAACAGAGATTGAAGGATTGCACAATGGTTACTTAAAAATGGTTTCCCACTGAGCTTCGAACTCCGTCACCCAACCCTTTTGCTACAGAAAGAACAAACTCTTCATCTCCTCCCAGTTTCCCAACCTTGCAGTTTAAGGTAGAAAAAGAACCCAACAGCAATGACGACATTCACAATACAGCAACTTCAAAAAGATCTACAGTCGGACTGAAGGGACAAAATAAAAGTCTGAGAGCTTCCTGTACACTCCAGTCCTTCCTTGTATATCTACTCATGTAGTGAAGATAACAAACCATCATGATGGTTGAACCTGAGTCGATGTGCAGCAATTGGGTGGCACAATAGGATGAGAAAATTATATATATATATATATATATAATGTATATATATATGTATATATATATATATATACACATACACACATTTTTTTTTCCACATTCATCTAAGAGAAAAAGGCGTATTAATGACGAGTATGAAGGATGCACATTCAACACGTGCCGATGACCCTTGACACGTTCAAAACCATCCCCATTTACTTCCCACATAAAACAACTTGACCCCTGAAACGTGCTCAGACAAACATATGGGTGGCATCAGAGAAGTTTGAAACTATAAAGTAAAAGCATAAAAATAAATCATCTAATAATAAATTATTAAATAGAGCTTGAAAAATTATCTGCTACATTGCATCTGACGCGAAGACAGAAATAAATATTTTCAATGACATACACTTCATGATTTAAAAAAACAACAACAATTAAATAGTTGTTTCATGGAATGTACAAGAGGAAAAATGCACCATATGAACTTTAAATAAATGTAATGATGCTGCAAGGACAAGGAATGTCGAGAATAATTGTCAACTGCAAAGAAGTCCAAGCGAAGTCCCAGTTTACACGTCAACAATTGTGAGTGAAAATCGAAAACCTTCGTATGCGTTTTGGGTTTCTGTTTACATGGCAACAATGCTCGGAGCCACTGAACACACAGTAGCACAACGTTTCTGTGGCTGCCATGAAAATGGACATCGATTTCATAGCGCGGTCGTGTAATTAGGGCTGGAGATGATTGTTGGAGGAGCCGTGCGACACAGCGACACATTCCTGGGACGTGAAGTTAAAAGTTGTACAATTTCAGTACTAAACTGTCGGGTGGAGAGTTGAAAGAAATTCTTTTGCAATAAAATAATTAAAACACTCTTTCGGCAGTGTCCAACTCATGCTGAAAAAATATGAAGCTACATTCAGTTGCTAGGTAGCTTAGCTCATGGCGGCACACAAACGTCTGGATAATGTTCCGTAATTTACTTTGAATAACAGCTAATTGTTAATTTTCTTCATTGTTTTCTTTCAATAAGTAATTTATAAAATATGTCTTGTTAGTAAGCGTTACAAACATTAGTAAGTGGACAGAATTAGAATAATTTCTATGCTAAGCTAAGTAGCTAATCGCGAGAGCTTCATATTTAATGTACTAACATGGCTGCTGTGGGAAACCAATGGACTGAATATACGGCAACTCAAACAACCATGGGGGCGAAAATATTGTCATGAAACCAACAACAAATCTACGAATCCATAACTCTCCATAAAAAGAAGAAAAAAGGAATTACAATTTATGTTTTCTCTTAAGGGATTAGGTTTTCTTTGTATCATGCACTTTTAAGCCATTACTTGTCTCTTAGCGCAAACTCCAGAAGACTTTATTTTTTTTAATGCTGGCTACTTTTGATCTCCTGCTCAAAGTGAGTAACCAAACTCTTAAAATGTCTCTTTCATCCAGAAAGAGACCGAAAACGTGCAAAGACAGCACATGGTTTTGGTTTCACATATGGCCATTAGCATTAGCAACACACCATTCCCTTCCTTTATCTAGCCCCTTAGCTCCGATGCTAAATGTTAGGGATGCTATTAACGCCTAAAGAGAAGAACAACCTTTTAAATATATGCATGGGTTTGTGTTTTCTCTTTTTTTTTTTTGCACTTTTACAAACAAATAACATTGTCACTTGGTACATTACATAAATACAAATCCAGTCCATGTAAAACAGACAATCACTGTCTACATGCTTCCACACAGCAAATCACCGCGTCCGCATGTTCCTGTTGTTTTTGTTTGGTTCAACTTTGATTGTTTTTAAAAGTTATCATTAAAATTTAATTTAATTTAATCCTCCCTGGTACAGGGAATATTGGCAATTTCTCCCTCCTGATGTCACGCGGCTCAGGACATCTCTGCACAATCTCATGGATTATTTCACACTTTGAAAAATTTAAAAACATTTGAAATTTTTGGGGTTTGAAAAGTAGCATGAGAGCACTCTCACCACAAGCAAGAAAAACTACTTTTATCACTTTCGCCAAATTGTAGAATCTCAGTTTGTTTACGTCTAAATTCAAAATGGAAGACATTTCAGAATAAATTATTTAAAGATTAGCGGATTAAATCTAGTCTCGATGGATTGAAACACTCTTGTATACTTTCAAACTCTACTTTATATTCAATTTGTGGTTGCAGAAATTTTTTTTTTCCAAATCTAAAAAGTGGAAACAAGAACAGAAAACAATGTATTTTCTCTAGACAACAAGGAGATAGTTAGATCTTATTAGGACATTGTACACTTCATTGTACAGATTCACCACTTTATATTTCTGACCAATCACACGAGAGTTGCTCCATTCCTTGTGATTGAAAGCTTGAAGTAGAAAATTAGAGTGAGAGGTTTGCGATCAATGTTTTTAGTTGATATTGAATCGAATGGTTTTTATCACTGAAGCTAAACTAAATGAAATGTTGCCATCAGTGATTTTAAAGGACCAGATCTCATTTAAATGGAGCCCGTTTCTACTATGAGGCGGTTAACTTGACTTCAGCTTCACTTTCGTGCTCACGTCTGTCTGCAAACTGTCGGCACGGGAATCCTTCAGAGCCACACTGTGGCAAAAATGGAAAAACGCAGCTGACCGGTCAGCTTGGTCCATGTTCACGAGATGAAGGAGGTAATTTTTTTCTTCTTCAATAAACAAGTCGACTGTACAGAACAAGAGAAGAAGAGCATAAGAGAGATGGAGGGGGCACAGCGGGGGGCCGAGGACTGAGGAGCATAACCGGCGAGGAAGGAGGCGAAGGGGAAAAAAGAAAGAAAAATTGAGCTTTTCTTCTCACTGGAAAAGCCTTTTTTGCAGTTTTCACATCTCAGACGGAGTTCAGGAGCAGCCCTTCCTCCGTGGAACTGCTGTCACATTAAAATGTAAAGCGGATTTATTTTAACAAACCAAATTATTTCCTGACAGTATGGACTCTTGACATAAAGTCAGTTAAATTATCCAATAAGTGTTTTTTCTTTTCTTTTTCTTTTTTCTTTTACTTCAGACTGTATGAAGAGACGACGAGTGCCGGCTCCCCCGAGCTGACCCGTCCTGAACTCCTGCTGAGAAATGAAGCGCACCACAAATCTGCGTTCCACTTGACTTCAGTCCGCGAGAGAAAATTAATGAAGAGAACCGAGAAGGGGGATTGTGGTTTCAGGACTAATCAATCCTGTTCAGTTTGTTCGTCTCTTCCTCCTGTCTGGCTCTTCAGGGCTGCCGGTTGCCGTACATCAGGGGGATGATGAAGACGGAGATGTCGTCTCCGGAGCCCAGACGCTCGTTGGTGATCCTCCAGCCTCGGTCTCGCAGCACGCCGCGCGCTCGCATCACCAGGTCCTGGGCCGCCATTGTGTACCTGAATCATGGAAATAGTCATGGGTTGACAGAAGTCATATAAAAAATAAATAAATAAATAAATATTTTGGCCTTATTTAGGTCTAAAAAAAAAAAAAAGATGTTATTGATTGTTGCAGAAGTTGTTTTGTGGTGCTTAACGAGTTCAGTCTTCTTCGGCTCCACTGGAAGGGAGATTGAATTCACCTGTGAGCTGATCCCAGAGCGTTTTCCTGATTGGCTAATTGACCAGATGCATGGAGGCTAAACGGACAATGAGAGACTGTTTGAAGAGTTTCTTTTTTGTCTTTGTGGTGGCCTTGAAAAAAGGCCAGTTGTTGGTTTGTAACAGTGCTGCAGTTAAACAAGATAGATACTTTTTTTTTCTCTTTTTAATTCATTACTAAGGACACTTGAGTAAATAAACTCAAATGTCCAAACATAGTGCATTACTTGTATCAAGTACACGTATTTCATTTGATTCATTTATCTCGTTGACTTTCTGGGACAAATAGAGACACATTGAACTTAGGTCTCCTGAATGCATCCAATAAAAAAATCCCTCGTAGTGTTATTGTTGCCTGAAGACTCTTTACAATTTGTTTGCACTTAGACCTTGTTACATGTAATCTCTGTATTTACATAGATCTATTCAAGACCTTTCAAAGTAGAGGCTGTTTCATGGTGTGTGTTGCTAAAAGGGTGCGAAGGACAAGTAAAATGAGAATTGACACTTTCACAAGACGATCAAAAGGAGGGAATTTTAAGTAATTTAAGATAATTAAATTTCACAATTATTTAGCACAAATCAGAACTAATGTCAATTGTCGGGAGATAAAACCAGAGGGAATGTATTTTCCATTTAACATTTTGACTCTCTAGTGAAGGTATCTTTGACCCTCCCTGTTCTGATGTGCCAAAATATTCAGTAAAAAAAAAAAAAAAAAAAAAAAAAAAAAAAAAGACACTGAAAGCCAAGATGTAATTTTCCCTCAAAATAGCAACGAGGGCTGCAGAATGAAATATGCAACACAGCGGCACAGTTTACAGAGATCACATTGAATAATGCAGCGAGGATGTACAGGCGGAATTCGAGCAGCAGACAAGCGAAACAAATGGTCCCACCTGTGCAAGTCGTCGGGGTCGCAGTTGGCCAGGAAGGTGGTGACCACCTCGGCGACCTCCTGGTTGGAGAGGACGTCCCAGAGGCCGTCGGTGCCCATCACCAGGACGTCGTCGGCGCCGTGCTCATAGTGCGTGAGGTTATACACCTTCACCTGCGTGACAAATGTTTGGATTATCTGCGGAGTGCTTGTGAATGGTTTCACTATCTGCTAAAAGCTAAAAGCCTAATAAATGGACTCTTGACTAACAAACGCTGGCGGTTGACGCTGGGCCTCAGACATCGAACGAACTGGATTTGCACAAATTGAAAGAAATCTCCGAGTGGCTCCAAAGATCAAGTGCTCTCAAGTTGCACAGCTCGAGTTACTCGCCCGTAAAGAAATCCATACTGCCCTACCCTTCACTCGGCACGGTGCGCAACATTTCCATGAATTAATGAATTCGCTGCAGTTTCCTTCACAGAGAGGATCCGGGGGAAGCCACTGGAGAGGCTCTGGTGAGAGGTGAGAGTTGTGTTTGTGAGCTGAAGAAAAGGAGAGAGACAGACGGAGGCGCCGAACGCCGAGAGGAGTTGAGTCTTTCCATGTGAACCTGGTGTGAACCCTCGGCATTAATGAATTAAAGATCAAGCGGAGAAGAGCTCGAGGAGAAAAAAAAAATGCAAAACTCTATAAGACAAACTACACGAGGAGATGAAAGCGCTTTGAAACCAGAGCCAGACAGCCAGACAGGTGAGCTGAGGTTTCAGCCAGTGGAGGACTGAGGACAAGCAAAATGCTACCTGCAGGGTCCGTAGTGCAGATATCTGCAGATATATGCACTTATTCTTATTTATACGTCATAATTCTTCATGTCAAAGAAGTGAGGGTCAGCGATGCTGAGAAATGCTCAATCAATCAGATCTCATCCAACTCAAAACTGTCCAAATGATATATATAGCAAGCAAAAGCGCACTTCCAAAAGAGTGGCAGAAAACTTTTTTAGAGAGAAAGAGAATATAGTTTAAGAGGAAAACTACATTTCAAAATGCAATATGCCAGAACAACATTGTAAAGGATGAGCAGAACAACAGCAGGGGTTCAATTATGGAACTGCCTAAAGGAGGAAATAAAGCAAAGCACCAACATGAACCAGTTTAAAAAGCTTTTGAAATCACATAACATTAAAAAGCATAAGAAAGAAGAGCAACAATTTTACCTAGGACAACAATAATATACAATGTCTATAATGCTATAAAATATGTTAATACTCAATAAACACAATAAAAGGTATATATTGTGATAGAGAATATTATTAACTTAAATATTGCCACAATATATTTTGTATTTAAAAGGTAATTGATGAAATCTAGGTAGTATAGTATTATTATTATTTCTAAAAGTTATTGTTCAATATTATTATTCATATTATGTACATGTCATGTATACATGTGTGTATATTTTTTACGTATGTACGTATATACATTTGACGTGCATGTATAAACTGTATATATAAAAATGGTGTAAGGTACTATATATTGAATGTGTGATGTAAAAATAGTAATTAGTTATTCAGAGAGCCTTGTTTAGTTTTTTTTGTGATGGGGTAGGCGTTTATAAGCTTCTGCTTCAACCTACACCCTTTCAGCTAATCAGTTGAACAATTGAGTGTTGTTTGTTCTGTTTTTCTTTCTCTGAAGATTGCTGAAATCAAACAAATTGAATTTCAAATCTGCTGTCAGCGTGTCACGCTCACCTCCGGGCAGCAGGAAAGGAACGGCTTGATATAGATGTTTGAGTCGTGAACTTTGAGGTCGTGGTCACCGAGCCCTCGGGTCACTCCGATGGTGGCCAACACCCGCGCCTGGCAAACACGGGAGGTTCAGTCGAAGTTTACAAATGGATTCCACTCATGAAGCACACTTCCCAAGATATGCTATTTTTACATGGTTGTAGGTTCATTTTTGCTTCATATGCAACCAGAGGTGGAAAAAATATTATGAATGTTATGCAAATCAATTTGTTACAACAGTCGCGTGAACCTTTGCCTTCATTAGTATTACTCACCTTGACTTAACAGGAAAGAGGAAATAACAATGTTTAAATATGCGTTTTTCAGTTTTATTGTTTCTAATTTGATTGTACAAAAAAAAAACATCTAAATCAATGTGTGTGTCAATTCTTAGCAGATATGTAAAATGTATTATATTGTAAATATTAAATATATAAATCACATCATCTATTCCACCTACTGTATATATAATATCCCGATCCAGCTTGAGACATAATACGTTTTATGTGATGAGGTAGTAGATGTCTCTGGGCTAAACTATCCTCGCTTACACCTCAAACAAGGCCACAGAGAGTTCAGTTTGTTAGTGTTGAGCAGGGCACGGAATCGCCTGCCGGAGGGTCCAGATACAGGAAATGTAAAATAACAACGGGGGTCCGGTGCTGACTTCACACTTTCTTAACGTCCAGGCGGTGCAAATAAAGGCCAATCTTCTTCTTTCAGGGTTTTCAGAAGATGTAATTGTATAGCAACCGTACAATAGAGATTAAGAAACACCAACAGACTGAGTGAAAAAGAGTCCAGTGTGGTTTTCTGATAATCTGAATTGTTGTTTGTTGATTGTTTAAACTGCCTCCAGACTCTTTCACCCAATGTGGGAAGTCATTTATAGTTTACGCTTTGTTAATCTTCTTTCATAAGTGTTGCTGCACTGGTGTCTGACGATCAATATAATAAAGATAAAGGGGAAATTGATTCATGAAAAGACTATTTAGAAACTGTTTATACAGCAGATACATGCTGGGAATGGAGGAGTGTGGTGGTTTATGTTTAGTGTTTTTTGTATTATTTTGAAATTCTTGTTTCATGCTCTTTGACTTCCCCTCGTCGTGTCTGATTGCTGCTGTGTTTCACCTGTGCTTGAGTGTGTGATTGTTTACACCTGGTGGCTCTGGTTTATACTGGGCGTCTTCTCAGTGCTCTGCTTGTTTGTTTGTTCCGTGTTCGTGTGTGAGCGGTGTCACACTCTTGTTTTACTGTGTTCCCTTGTTTGGACTTTCCAGCATCCTGTGATCTTGAGTCCTCCTCTGAGTAAAATCTAATGGAGGAGAAGGTTCTCAAAGTCCAGCAGCACAAACAATCTGTGGTCAGGGGGATTCATCTGGCATTTTTTTTTTTTTTTTTATCCTTTGAATTTGTGAGAGAAATAATCAAAATGGGGTAAAATAATAAAACAGGTGGGTTTTCTTTGACGGCTGTAAGCTAAATGCAGTGGTTTAACTTATTTGAAATGAAGACATTACCTTATTTTTTGTGCCAACAATCATAAAGTAGGTGTCACATATATGTAAAATGGGACAAAACCACAGAGGACAAATTGCTTTTTAAATGTTATCAGTAGAGCAGACGTGGATCCTTATTCCAGTTTCAGATCCAAAACACTACAGTGAGAAACATTCAAGACAGATTCCTGAAATGACCCATTAAAGACCTTAATGGTTTCTGTCATTGATAAAAAGCATTTGGTTGCACGGTGAAGCACTTTTAATTTCATTCTTTTATTCATAATATTTGAGGTGGATACTATGAAATTGATAAGTGTTTTTCTAATTGCACATGTGGTTTAAATATAATATAAATGAAATATTGTGGACAGTTGCGTAGTTCTGCTGTCTGCATTGCACCGTCTAGATTCTTGCACACGTCGAACGATCTGTTGTTCTTATAACATCTTGATTCCCTCGATGTAAACATGCTCTTTCAACCCCGAGTCCCACAAAGATTGGTTATTGTTTGCATGCTGCAACTGGATCGATACTATTTAATCCTCCACCTCATTCACTTCCACAGGCTGTTTTGATTTCACGACAAGTTTCTTGTCGTTTCCGTCTTTGCCTCAAACTCAATTGATTAAAAGTTATGGAACAAGTAAAAATGACTGTGTGGTGTTTTTTTAAATTTTTTTTTATCGTCTCTCTCCCTCAGCGTGGATTGACTTTTGTTTCTCAGGGAAGGCGACTGTCATCTCAAGAGTGCGTTTCAAAGTGTGTGTGCATGTGTAAGGTGTACTGGTGTTGCCGCAGGGGGAAGAGATGGACACGCACGCGCACACACACACACACACACACACACACACACAAATACACACGCTCCACTAGACATCAGAGACACCAAGTGTTCGCCCACTCCCTGGGTAGCTGGCAGGCATGTAGTGTGTGTGTGTGTGTGTGTCTCAGACTTCACAATTTTAGAGCAAACGATTTTCACTGCTGCTCTGAATTCCCGGCCAGCAGTGCTCGACTTTGGAAAAAGACACACTCGCTTACCTTCTTGCCTTCACCGTATATAAGTGGGAACTTGAGATCTTCATCCTCGATGGTCTTGTAAGCCCTGAGAGAGAGAAGAGCGGCGCAGAGCCAAACACATCAGTTCCTGTCCACCTTTTTCTGTTTATCCTACACACAACCTTTCAGAGTGTTTGTAAAACTAAAAGGAATACATCACTTTTCATCCTGCTGACATAGTGGCATAACGTACAACATGTAAGACTAAATTAATGACGCGCTTGTGTTTCAGGTGGCGATTTTTGTATCTTATAGGAATCTTTTATTTTCCTGCTCTTGATTTTACCTGATGTTCATGTGTATGTTTCATATTATGTTTAAATAAAGAATTGATTTACATCGAAATGGGCTTTTCCTTTAATTATCAAACTGATGTAGACGAGCTATAAAAGGAAACTCGCTAATATTTTTAAAAAATCTGGGTGGATTTTCTGTAACTTGCGTACCGTGTGTGCAGCGTAAATGAATGAATGAAAAGCAGCTTTCATTCTTTAAGGTTTTGGCTCATTTTATTTGGTTGTGCAACCTTCATAAGATGAATTTAATCAAACCACATCCAGTTTGTTAATGTCAGCCCATTATCGTCGTTCCCTCATAATCTGTTTTAACTTGAGCCTTTTTTTTTTTTTTTTTAAATCTACAAAGTTACCTGGGGATTTGGCTAACTCAGCTATTTTAAGTCAAGATCTGAGCACGTTTCAGTTCCGGTTCACTTTCACTGGTCTACCTAACCTTGATTCAAGAATATTGGTTTCTGAAGCTAAGCATAACATCCCAGTGAATAAATAGTAAGTCGCGAGTGAACGCGAAGTATCGTTTCACAACCAGTAATATATTGCAGTTGAAATAATTTTCTAAAATCCTTTGACTAGCCAGACTTCAGCACGATTCTCCAGGATTTGTTTTACAAATTACGTTGCGCTTCCCGCATCAGTTGGTAAGCCTGGGATTTCTTTTTTTTTGCTTTTGTGTTACAGCAAAGCCTAATTTGTCTTTCTCTCTTTTGTTATTGCAGTTGTCAGGTACTTCTTGTAATAAACGTCTGGGTGGGAAAGAGGGCGAGCACCGATCTTTTTTTTTTGTGCCTGTGATTAGGCTTACATCTCATTGCTGGAGGGTCTCTCCGGAGTGCAATAACAACAGCTTCTCTTTTTTTTTTCTCTACTCAAAAATTAAGGGGGGAAACTGGATGGAGGGCATCTCGGCACAAACACAAACCAGAGAAACACACTCCGAAGCGAGAGAAGATCTAAAAAGGTACTTGAGAGACGGCGCTTTTGATGTCAGACTGAAAGAGTTTGACGTTGCTCGGACGAGCCGGATTAGAATATCAAACACTTCAAACGGCGTCGCATTTGACCCGGCGTTTGCTCGGCCAGTGAGTTCCTTGTCTCTCGTTGCCCATTTGACGACGCGAGAAGCGACTTCCAGAGAAAGTGCCCTCTGCGTGCCCCGAGCCCTACACCTTTGTGACGGACACGTAGTGACATATTGTAGCTCCCCCGCTCGTCGCAGCCGTCGCACTCTCGCGCCTCACACCTCTGATAGAGTGATGGAAAAACTGTTGATCGCTCTCTATGCTAATTCATCTTCACACTTTTCAATAGAAAAATGGAGGAAGTTCTGAAGTGATAAGGCTTGGGTTTTTTTTTTTTATTTTAATTTTATAGTTCATGGTTTAAGTTCCTAAAGCACATTATCTTAAATTCAAGTCTAAAAATACAGATTTATTATCATTCTGACAGTTATGTCAATTGTAAATTACATATAAAGACGTTTAAATATATGTCTTTATATTCTCATCTAGATAATGTGAGTTTGGCATTCAACCCAAGAAAAATGATTTACTATTGAATTGTTTTGGAGATAAAGTATGAACATTGTGGTTCAAGATATGTGATGGTGTGACTTACCTTCCACTAAATAAAATAAAAATCTTGTTTTAGGGCTTTTACGGTGCTTTTAAGAGAAAATATCAACAATTGCCAAAAAAAAACCCTCCAGAAGCGTTTGGTTTTATATTAGATATGTTAAATAAAATCAGACATTTGAAGTAAGTCATCCATTCAGGAGCTTCACTGGAAAACTTGATACTGAACAGAAGGCAAAATCAACAAGTTCTCTTACATACTTCTAATAAATTTATCTATTCAGTTTTGTGCACATTGGTTTTCGTTCTTGTCTCACCGTGTGATTTATTTTTTTCCTGAATAGTCCATTTTCCTCCCACAGTTCGCAAAGTCCATACATTTAGAGTTAATTGGAGACTTCTAATCGCCTGTAGGTGTGAGTGTGTGTCTGTGTGTTTGTCCCCTGCAACCCTGAATCAAATGAAGGGTAAAACACTTAAATTAATGGAAATTTTAGCTTTGATTAAAACTTATAAGCAGTTTTAACGATTATAGTTAGGACATAAAGTACAATATTTTTTTTTTTTTCTTCATTTAAATATTGATATTACAACATTCATGCAATCCATGTCTCCAGCTGAAGCTAAACATAGCGAGGAAATATGTTAATTTGATGTTTAACTTGATATCAACGCTTTGTACCTGTTCGGTGTGCAAATACACAATTATCATGTTTGCAAGTCGAGAACGAGATAACATGCGCCGTTAGCAATACGTGTCAGCTTGCTGACCGTGAAATTCAATCAACGCAGGTTTAATGTCGCCACGGTTCGGTGTGAGTATAGTTGTTTTTTTTTGTTTTTTTTTGAGCCACGTTATCAAATCTGCGCTCATCCTTGCAATGTGGATGAAACACAAAAGATGAGTCCCGATACTTTTCTTGCACACAAAAGTAGTGGCTACAGATTCTGCCCGGCATATTTCTGCTCCATGAGAGGCGGTTTGACTGTGAAATATACATCACACACCACAATAGGCTCAGTACTGTATGTGCGTGTGTGTATGTGTGTGTGTGTAAGGAGGAGAACATCTCATTACCGGATTCCACTGCAGCCACAGTCAAACAGCATGGTGCCTCGCTAACCCACATAGCATTGCAGGAACAGGACCATCTCTGCTGTATCATTATATCACATCAGGTTTCGGCTGCTCCCTCATTAGCTCTCGGCTGCTCTCTCCACTTTCCAAAGTGTAGAAGCAGCAGTAAAAAAAATAAAAAATGGGAAGAGGAGAGGCTCACGCCACAAATCAAACCTTTTTTCTGGAATTAGTGCAGATGTAGCAGGGAGGGG